>CAXITT010001073.1:69983-120230 GCA_964033795.1 Lymnaea stagnalis | reverse complement strand
GGGGGGGGGGGGGGGGGGTGTGCGAACTGATGCAGGAATACAATATCACAAGGGAAATCACTCGTGCTGAGCGACGGCGGGCAACTTGAATGGAGGGAAAGGAGTTATTATACAAGGGTTTCCAAGGGCGGGTTTACGATTGAAGAAATTTTACAAAGTCCAGCCTCAGATCGTCACAATCGGGATAATGAAATATTGTACCTAATTGTGTTATGTGTCCATCAAATGGTGCATTATTTCTTAGCCTCCTCTAAAATCATATTTATCCTAATTACATTCATCGGCAACTCAAACAACTTGGGAAAAAGTTACAATACTAATTTACAGTGTCTCTAATAAAAAGAAAATCTCTGCCTGACTTTAAACAAGTCAATACTCTGTTGATTCTTTCAAATTATACATATATAATATATATAATTCATACATGATTTTCTTTTTTTTAATAATACTAATCACTAATTTATTATTATTATTTTTTTTCTGTGGGGATGGTGTGAGTTTATCAATAATTAAAAAAAAAAAAGAACAAAGAATCTCCACATTCCAAACAATTTGCATAACGTATGACGTCATTAAGTAAACTTTATGTTTTAACAATATTTACCATGTGATGGTAAATTGAATTCAATGATATGAAGTTAATTTTTTTGTTAAAACAATGTTATTAAATGAGTTTAATCACTATTTGTATTTACTCAATGATCGGTTGCAAACGGGAAGACAATTTTTTTTTGTTTTTTTTTTAAATTTCAGACTCAAACTAAAAATACATAATCTCCTCTTGAATTATTTAACTTTAATTCCTCAAAATGACATTGTGATGAATTAAACATTATGTCTGATTATGGGTCTGACACAGGGTATGTTTATGAGTCTGAAACTTGGTATGATTATGACTCTGACACTGGGTATGTTATTAGTCTGACAATAGATCGTATTATGCATTTATCAAATGGTCGTCTTATGGATAACAACCGTGTAAACCTTAAATGCCCCGTTGATAAGACAGTCTCAATGTGAGTCCACTTGATCTGGTTCCCCTGGAGGCCGCCACAACTACAACACACCCAGTCGGTCCGACACTGTGCATACACACATTGCACACGATCGACTTTCCTAGGAGAAGGAATGGGGAATTTACGTCTTGATATCTTCTCCCAACTAATCCAGTTGAAGTGACGGACGCCATTTAAGATGGGTTCTACAGTGGGTTGCCACCCCGCAAAAGGTTTTGAAGTAGCTGGGACGAAACGGTTTCCTAGTGGCAGCTTTCTCGGGGCACTGAAACTAGAATTATCAGCCCAAGGCTTCCATCTTATCCTCTCACCTAATATCAATTATTGTAAACTTGTAATCATACTAGGCTCGATATATTAGATGGTCGGTATATTAAAAGCTAATCTTGTTGTAGTAGTCGCTTATAAATATCGTATTGGACGCTCGCGTCTTACTTCTCCCATTCTTACATTTCTCAATTTGTAAAGTTTTTTTTTTTTTTTAAATTAGATCAATACTTTGAAATGATTTAACGAATTTGTTATACTATTTGGATCGGGGTAAAAATTAGAAGTGATTTAATGAATGTGTTATAAAATATCGATTGAGTTAAACATTAGAATATATTTAATTAATGACAATGTGTTATAATATATTTCTTGGGTTAGGAATTAGAAGAGATGTGGGAATTTAAATTGTATTCATTTTTCCTGAGTTGTGTTCAGTTGTAAAAAAAACATTATTTTATCCATTTAATACCATTAATAAACATACATTTTCATTTTATCATTTTTTAGAATTGTTCCCAAAAATGAGACTCTACACATGAGTTGAAGTTTAGCTCATGATTTCATATTACTAATGAACATTTTACAAGCTTACTTAACAGCCCTTTCTCATTTCTAATTTCTTCCCCTCATTCCTTTTCCAAACCAAAATAAATGAAAAGTGATTTTTAAAATAATTTATGTTTGTCTCTTTTCTTTCTTGTGTTGTTAGCTACTAGGCTACATAACATCTTTTCTGTTATTACCTAAAAATCTTTAAGCATACATTTTTCAATGTATCTTATATATTATTTGGCACTTGATGTGCCTTAGCTAAAAATATGTTTGTGTCCTACAGCACACCCTGGGACTGCACATCACAACCCTTATGTCAATGAATATGAAGAGGATTGAAGTCTGAAAATTAGGTCATGTCAAATGACTACCAGATCAAAATTAAAAAGGGTAAATGGAAGTTATCAACTATAACTCACACATAAGCTGTACTAGACTGTAGCGTTAGATTTAATCGTATATATGTCTGATATGTTGCAAAATAATTATAGTTGGAACTTTCAAATCTCTCACATACAATCAGTTATAGATGGAACTTAAACCAACCCATTTTTTAAAGTTTGCCACAAAGACTGTTTCTTAAAGATTACAATTAAAAAATTAACACAATTTAGCAAAATATCAATTGAGACAAAGGTCCATTTTCTTTCATTTGAAAAATATAACATAAAAAAAAAAATAATAAGTTAGAAAAATAGTTGAATGTAAATTTAAATTATATTGCCAAAAATAATAGGCGGAGTTGAAATTAACACACTTTTTTCCCTTCACCTGATTTTAGTTAAATAATTCAAATATGATTACACACTAGGAAAATTAAGTTCGTTCTGGGGTACCGCGCTAAATAAAATAAAATCTTTAATAACGATAATGATAATAATAAAAAAAAAAATAAATACAATATTATCTTCAAGGTTGAATCAGCACTTGTTTTTCAATTTTCTAAAATAATGACTTTCTTAACATGTGGAATTTTAATGCCTCCTAATTTATATTACAGTTCTGATTTAGATTTATTATTTTTTTAAAAAAAGAACATTGATTTTTTGTTTTGGTTTTTTTTTTTTTTTGAAACTTATTTGTCTACTAAGTTCTAAAGTATAATGTACAATATTTGTGCAATAAAATACTTTAAATTGCATTTATATGAATATGTTAATTGCATTGTTTACTTTTTGGAACAATGTTTAAGGGATCTTTATCAACTGCTAGATATTGAGTCTGTTTATTAACAAAATACTTGATAACATTAATCATCACACAAGACAATTGTATATGCTGATGTAAAAATGTAAATTATTTATGAAAATATTATTCTAAATAAATAAACGGAAGATTTCTCCAATTCGATCATTGCTAGTATGAAGGAAACGCTCAAATAATAACCCCTCTCATTTCTGGTCTCCCATCTCTCTCCTCACCCCTCAGGCCCCACCCCTTCCTTGCCTTAGCAAAAAAGACAATAGCCCAACTATTCAAACTTCCCCTTCCCTTTTATTGATTGCTTAATAGCAGTTGCGTAGTTAGGGTTGGTGGCACCCGCTGAGGTAAACTCATTGTATCCCTTACAACCCCCCCCCCCATATTCTTTTTTGATTAAAAAAAAAATGAGTACAAGTATAACAATAACACGAAAAAAACAATACATTATTAAATATCCAGAGGTAAAATTATTTAAGAACTGTAACAACGTTAAGTTATGGTTGGATTATCCTTGCATTTACATTATTTAAAGGTTAATTTACTATGTTTTTCAAAACTGCTAATATGTCATGACATTATCTATATCCTTGACCGCATCACTTTCAATTGATAGCAGAGCAAGATCAGAAAGCCTTGACTGTCCCTTGGTGTATCGTAAATAGTTTTGGATAAGTCTGTGTTTTTAAAATCTCCGCTCACATGAAGCCACAGACACATAGATTAAGAAACATTTTGAGGTTTAGCGAAAGTATAGGAAGAGATTCTAAGAAGTCTCTTTCAACTATGAATTTCAAAAATTCAAATATTAAGCAGTCCAAAAGCTTTCGCCCCATTTAACAATCAATTGCAAAACTTCAACAACTGACCAAATGACTTTCTCATGTAGATATCCGTGTAAGAATAGAAAGCATGTAAGAGAACTTTTGGCTGAATAGAAATCTTGCTCAAATGCAAAGAAGCGATGCTAGAGACGAATCTGGGAAAATATTAAAGTTTTCTTTCTTTTTGGTCTCAATATTTTTGATTTTGCTGCCCTTATTCTGTTAGCTTTATGAAGACACCTTTGTCAGTAAAGTGTACTTCATCAAGTAGTAGTACTTTTATTTACCTTGGACTTTGCATTAAGGTGGGCGATATTAAACATCATGTTATTAGCTATTGTGTGGATGTACACTCCATCTACGCAGTCCTTGATGGAAAATTGAGAAAGTATAAATTAGAATATAAATGAACAATCTTTGGATTCCAAAATATAACCTTTTTTGAGCACCGCTGTTGATTGGAAATGCCATAGATACCGCCTCATTAAAGATTAATATGTTAAGCATGTTGTCGTAAAATGACTGTATTATTAGACCCAAGTGCTAAATGTATATAGGTCACATTTTTGTCAAAATCATTTAAAATGTGACATTTGCTTGTACTACTTAGCCAAGTATAATGCAGAAATTTGAACACATAAAAATGTATACAAGTCCATTAATTAAAAAAAATAAAAATAAATACATTTGCTTCTTGATTATCACAAAATGTGTACTCTGTGACATAAGTACTATTATCACCAAGAACTTCGTATTAATGTAAGAAGTCATAAAGATGATGATGATGACTGCGTACTTTTAAAGCTCCTTGGTCCATGCTATTTTAGCCTTGTCAAAACGATTCTATGTAAGATATCGAGCACGCCACTATTACTACTAACAGTGACTAAAAGTGTGACTAATGAAGTATTAAATGTATTATTTCAAAACAATATTTTATCAATGATTTAATGCGTATTAATTGCATTATTTCATACTTAAATGTAACATCCCGTACACCTTCAATGTATTGTATCACACACCTTAAATGTATTATTCAATACAATTAAAATGTATAATTTTAATCACATTAAATATTAGTCCAACACAAATGTAATGTATTATTAATTTTTTGTGTGTTCTTTATAGTTCATGTACTTTTAGATATTGTTGTATTTGACATCATTATCTCTGAGATTACTTGGTTATGCTGACCTATGTTGTTTCACTTTAGTTTAATCCATGTACTGCTAAACATAGCTGTGTTGGACGTTACTGTCTCTGCCCTTCCTTGGTAAGGATGAGGCACCTTATTGTTAAATGGCAGAAGTAGAATAAAAAACGTGTTGAATGAATTGCGAGAATTGAGCTGGGATCAAAAAAAAATTACACTAATTTTTGGGAGTTATGGACCAGAGAATTGTCCCGCTCTTTTAAAATATAAGTATATCATAGGCAATTTCTGGACGTCCTTGTCAGTTCACTGGTGTTGAAATTGATGGCTGTCCTTGTCAGTTCACTGGTGTTGACATTTATGGCTGTCCTTGTCAGTTCACTGGTGTTGACATTTATGGCTGTCCTTGTCAGTTCACTGGTGTTGACATTTATGGCTGTCCTTGTCAGTTCACTGGTGTTGACATTGATGGCTGTCCTTGTCAGTTCACTGGTGTTGACATTTATGGCTGTCCTTGTCAGTTCACTGGTGTTGACATTTATGGCTGTCATTGTCAGTTCACTGGTGTTGACAATTATGGCTGTCCTTGTCAGTTTACTGGTGTTTACATTTATGGCTGTCCTTGTCAGTTCACTGGTGTTGACATTTATGGATGTCCTTGTCAGTTCACTGGTGTTGACATTTATTGCTGTCCTTGTCAGTTCACTGGTGTTGACATTTATTGCTGTTCTTGTCAGTTCACTGGTGTTGACATTGATGGCTGTCCTTGTCAGTTCACTGGTGCTGACATTTATGGCTGTCCTTGTCAGTTCACTGGTGTTGACATTTATGGCTGTCCTTGTCAGTTCACTGGTGCTGACATTTATTGCTGTCCTTGTCAGTTCACTGGTGTTGACATTTATTGCTGTCCTTGTCAGTTCACTGGTGTTGACATTTATGGCTGTCCTTGTCAGTTCACTGGTGTTGACATTTATGGCTGTCCTTGTCAGTTCACTGGTGTTGACATTTATTGCTATCCTTGTGAGCGCATTAAAGTTTTGCCATTTATGAAGATATATGACTGTGCTTGGGAGTTAATACGTTTTGAGATTTATGAATGCACTAGTCAGTTCAATTGTTTAAACACAAACATTACATTAGAAAACCTTTTAGATTTAAAATACAAAACACAACGTAAAAAATAGAATGACATAGGAATGCCTTAATTATACCATTTGTATAGTTTTAATTGATGAATATATCTTGTTAAGTTATCAAAAGATGTTATTTCAGTAAATGATGTACATTTTTGTTTTGTACTTAAGATTTAAATATGTTTCATTGTAATCAGGTTTTTTTGTTCATAATTCTTTGTTAAAGAATTATTTTATAAAGTTATTAAAAAAGATTAGTTACAATGTCAGCTGCATCTGCCTTACTAACATTAATACATTATTTATTAAATAATAATTAACTTTTCTGCAAAAAAAATAATTTTTTTAGTATTTATGAGTATTTTTTTTTAAGGCATAAACAGTCTCTTTTTCAAGGGAAACAATTGCTTTCGTTTTTTTAAAAACATTTTATTACATAAAATTGAGACTAATGTAATGCTAATTTTGTTAATTTAATTTAGTTTTCATGTGTAATTTGTAGAATCTTTTGAAACATCAACACTTCAAAAGGCAATAATAATAATTTTACTTTTATATCATAACTATTTTTTCAATTCAACGAAATTTCAAAATTAAGGCAAATTTATCTAAAACAAAGTATGCTTAACTAGGAATTTAAGACTTCTTCAAGAATTATTCAAATTTCGCTTTATATTTACAAGTGGTGTAGCACTTGAATTGGATCCCTACCGTTAGGAATCCAATGGAAATGAACAGCCAGAAGCCTAACCTTCTCAATTTTAAAAATAAAGCAAATAGAGACCCCCCCCCCTCTCTATTTGTCACCATACGCCACCTTTGTTCTTTACTATGTTGATTACTTTATATCTTTTTTTTTTCAACGTGTGGCCCAAGCCTCAAAGTGGGGAAATATGATTGTTTAGCTGAACAATTGGAAAATGAGCTGTATAGAATTTTAAAGCCAGCCGTGTACAATGATTTAATTTGAATTTTGAGAGAGAGCTAAATTAAAGTCTGTATTTAATGCTCATACCGCAACTGTCAATAGTAATCTTTTCATCTAACCGACTTGTATTCATCGTGTGAATTGTTTTAATGGATGAAGTCTTAACACGTCCTAACAATCTTGTTTTTTGTGAAACAAGACCCATGGAGGTCCTTCAGACACCTCTGGCCAATGGATGCCCTTTAGACACTTCTGGCCCATGGAGGTCCTTTAGACACCTCTGGCCCATGGAGGCCCCAAAGACACCTCTGGCCATTGAACTCCCTACAGATAATTCTAACACATGGTTCTATTCCTTTTCTTGTCCCCGACTAATTTCAGTTCTACAGTCACTTGCTGTAACTGGCCCCCATTTATAATTGAGTGACTTTCTCTTAAGCTGGCTGCTACTGAGAAAGTTGTCTGCATGTCTATTAATTTCTCTCATTAATATGTGATTTTTACCGTGTGTTAAATAAATAGCATAAAGTTCTAGCATGGGATGCTTATGCCTTGAGGCATATTTATAAGACCTACATTGTCTAACAATTCAAAGGGGTCATCGCTATCCAGCTGATGACCACTAATACTAAAACAAGGGTTTACAATTAGAGTAAACATCATAGCTTTGATACACGTCTTATTTTTCTGGTGGCTTTATTCAGTGTCTGTGTTACATTCACTGCTAGAATATCAACATCACTAAGGACAGTGTGATCAGTGTCGCATTTAGACATTTTTTTTATTTTACGATATTACTTGCCACACAAAAAAAAACTATTAAACGATTAATTCAGGTCGATGTTACAATACCAGGATGTGCAGTCATTTTTAAGAAGCAATCGGATTCTTTGGAACGAAGACTATCAGCCAATCTGGATGGAGGCTTCAATAATCGAGTGGATATATTGGACATCGGCCTTGTTTCCCTAGTTCTTTCTCAAGAGATTTAAAACCTTTCTTTAAAGGCCGTATTATACTATGATATTCACAGTCAAAAAGTCGTTTTTCCATAACTTTAGTCATTATGTCGTTGAACATATTATATTAAGTGTGTATTTTTTTCTAAATGAAGAATATACTCTTTTATTTAGCTTGAATCAAAATATAGTTTATTAAAATTAATTCCATTATATGATAGCTTACATTGAAGTTATCTATATATATATTTATATATATATATATATATATATATATACATATATATTTACAGTTTTGTTTGTTTGATACAGCTTTAATGACGGTAGAATAGTTTTACATAGCCATCATAAAGGTAACAACTATATTATATAATATAGCAGACTTCCAAGTTCAATGTATTGTTGTGTACTGTAAGTGTTGCAGTTCCAATTGTTTTATGACTTGTCCCTTTACAAAACATGTATGTGTTGTATGCTCATATGATTAACACAATGCCACATACAATAATCCTTTTCATCTCTGTAATTAAACATTCTCTAAAAAATCTAAACAAATTAATGTATTGAGTTTTTCCAATAAATTATATGAACTTATTTCATAAACTTGTAATCCCCCAATAACCCGAATGTAATTGACCTTTGTGTACGGCATACCCGGCACGTGCGTGTAATTACAGCACAACATGTTGTCAATGTACATGACAAACATGTCCTCCCTGACCAGGAAATAAAGACTCGTGTTCGTGTTGGCCTTGAACGGGAAGGGTGACATGTCGGGACGAATCTCTGTGCCCCAGCCGTAGTCCATGCGGTTATTCATCACCAGATCTTCATTCTGAGTCCCGTTGAAGGTACGGGCGTTGTAGAGGAGGTTGACGTCACGCCTATCGTCTGCTTGTTCAAAGGTGATCGAAAAGTCAATGACGGACAACACCAGACCAGTGAGATGGACCTGAAGGAGGATTGTGAAAAAAATAAAAAAAATAATTAAAAGTTTTTTCTATAACTGAGGATACGTCATTTATTTTTTGCTGTGGTCGCAAAATTAAATGAACACTGTCTTAACGATATTTAATTGCTCACAACTGGATACTACTAGATCTCACATTTAAATTAACATATCTGAATTTTACTAGGTCTGGAAGACAACAATCTCAATCGAAACAAAAGAAATATTTTGTGCTTTAATTTATTTGGGTCATCGAAGTCTGTCTATCTATTTCTGGCATTGCAACCACATCAAATTAGTGGTCCGTCTGATACAAAATAACAAACATATCTTAATTCAGTTGAAATAGAAAGGTATTTTAATCAATATATCTATTGACTCTAAGTGGAATCATTTACGAGATGCTGTGTACGATTCAGCCATGTCCGCCTACGGTAAAATGGAGAATAAAATAATGACTGGTGCGAGGCACATTGGAATGTGATGAAACCCGTCATCAAGACAAAGAGAAGAGCCCTACTTGCTCATAGGGATGAACGTTCTATTACACAACATGGAATGTGATGAAACCCGTCATCAAGACAAAGAGAAGAGCCCTACTTGCTCATAGGGATGAACGTTCTATTACACAACAGGCTCTCCTAACATTCAAAATAAAATATCACAGCAGATGGACCGCCATTGTGCTAACACTTACTGACTAGACCTTTGCAACTTCATACAATCGGCTTCCGACAACGGAGATGCAAGAAGCATGTACGAGGGCATCAAGAGGGCATTAAGTCCACGAACTTCAAAAATAGCACAACTCAAGTCCAAGACGAGTCAAATTATCCAGAATCCAAATGATCAACTCTGGCTTTGGGTAGAGCATTATGGTGAACTATACTCAACGTTCAATGTAGTCACTGAGACTGCTCTGAATCATATTCCAATTTTGTCGGTAATGGAAGAACTGGATGAAGTGCCAACTTTACAGCAGCTCGAAAAAGCCATCGATTACCTTACTGATGAGAAGGCACCAGGGATTGACGGCATCCAAGCAGAAATCCTCAAAAATGTAAAACATATCCTACTTCAGCCCTTACATGAGCTCCTCTGACTGTGTTAGGAAACAGGTCACATTCCCCAGGACATGAGATACACCAACATCGTAACATTGTATAAAAATAAAGGGGACCAAAGTGATTGCAATAGTTACCGAAGTATTTCTCTCTTTGGTTTAGTTGGAACTACTTTCATCCATGTTGCCTTGAAATGTTTGTCTTGCTAACCGCATCTACCCAGAATCCCAGTGTAACTTCCGGAGTAGCCGCTCAACAAATGATATGATATTATCTTTACCAAATGCAGGAGAAATGTCATGAACTGCATATGCCTCTATATAAGGCATTCATAGACCTGACAAATGCATTTAACTTGGTAAGTTAGAGAGGCCTTTTCGGTATCTTGCAAAGAATAGGTTGTCCCCCACGACTGCTCACAATTATACATTCATTTCACAAAAACATGCACAGCACAGTAACTTTTAATGGCGCTGTCTCTGAGTCATTCCCAGTCAGCAGAAGAGTAAAACAGGGTTGTGTACTAGCACCAACGCTCTTCTCCAATTTCTTCTCGAAGCTCCTTCAGTTTGCCTTCAGGGAATGTGAGGATGGAATGTACTTCCATACCAAATCTGATTTTGGGCTGTTCAATATCACACGTTTTCGTGCAAGGACTAAAGAAAACACGCTGCTGATTCGTCAACTGCTGTTCGGTAACGATGCCGCCTTAACATCTCACACAGATGAAGGGGCTGGTCAATCGTTTATCAAACGCATATAAAAAGTTTGGTCTTTCGATTAGTCTACAGAAGAACATGTAATGATGCAAGAAGCACCGTCCCCTCCAATCATATCTATTTAGGGTCATAATCTTTCAGTTGTTGAGCATTGCACATAACTTTGATCCAATATTTATATTTCTATCTCCATTGATAAATATCAGGATCGAAAAGCAGCAGCAACTATGGATAATCTAAATAAGCGGGTTTGGTATAATCTCCGTATACCTGATAAAACAAAACAAAAAGTGTCTATCGGGCATGTGTACTTAGTACGCTCCTATATGGTAGTGAAGTGTGGACCACATATACCAGTCAGGAGCAAAAACTCAACAGCTTCCATCAAAGATGTCTGCGTCGCATTTTACGCATTCGATGGCAGGACAAAGTGCCTAGCAAGGAGGTCTGGGCACGTGCACATATTTTTAGCATGTTCTCCTTTCTTAGCAAGAGACGCCCTCGCTGGTTAGGCCATATACGGAGAATGGACGAAGGCCACATCCCAAAAACGCTGCTGTATGGAGAGTTGGCAGAAGGTTCAATTCTTATTAGATGGCCACGCCTGAGATTTATGGACGTTTGAAAAAGAAGCATGAGGGAAGCCAATATTGACATAAACGAACGGGAGCTTATTGCCGAACAACGTTCCCGCTTGCGAACAACAGTGCATTATGAGGGAGTAAAAAAAGACAGAAGATACACGAAACGAGGCCCTTGCAACGAAAATTACAATACGGACGTCAAGATTTTACCAGGAATCAATATTCTCCTGCGAGAAATGCAGTCGAGATTGGCACACTAGGATTGGTCTAGTGAGTCACTCGTCGAAGTGTAAGACTACATGGCTGCTCCATCGTCTCGCGAAGACGCAAGGATGCTATATATATATATATATATATATGTATATATGTAAAGATTAAAAAAAAAACCAAGAACACAATCAGTTAAGTATTAATTTTCTTTTGCATGGTAGTGTGTACTTTAATAATTAAGAAATCGTAAGACTATATATATATATATATTTTTCATAGGTTTCTTTTAATTTACTTCTTCGAATACTTAATCACATGTAGCCAAAAAATGTTGAATAACCATACCATAGCTCGCGAAGCAATAGTAGTTGGCTACCTCCTGATGTGATTTATTTTTAAATGTATGAGTCTGAGATACTCACAGCCATATGAATGACGTATCTGTTGCTTTTTTAGGCATAAGTACGGTTTTATATTTTACCTTAAAAATGAAGTGTGTTTACGAAAATTCGCTAAATGCAAAATTCTCATCAATAAAGATACAACTTTGTGTTAGCAATAGTTTCAATAGTAAATGTTTTCTCCTTTTCAATTCTTTTTTTGGCATTTATTTTAATATTAATGAATTGTATTCTTAGCTATGTCGGCCTACTGCGTTTTCCCGAGTCTTAATTAAATCAGCAATATTATTTAAAATTAGAATACATTTAAAAAAAAATTAAAAACATTTAAAAACAATCAAACAGATTTATAAATTTGACATTTAAGAATAAGAAAATACATTATCAGTTTTGATTTTCTCGTACATTTCAAAAGATCTTCTAATGGACCAAATCCATTTGATCTTCATATTTCATGTAATCTTCCTTCTAATAATAAACTTCTCAAGACGTGGAAATACCAACATGGGTCGTCTGACAAGAATTATTTTAAACATCTATGATGTCATTTCCGGATTATGCTGGAAGTTTATTTCGTATTCAAAAACTAATTTTTTCGATGTCTTTTTTTTTACTTTTTCACCCGTTACTTCTAAAACTCAGTATATTGACGTATTCCCATTTTAGGAAACATCGTGAAGAAATTATATTTCCCGGCCTTCTTATACAATTATTTTAAATTGTTTTTACACTTTAGCCCAAATATTTCAAAAAGCTTAATTCTCCAATCCATTTAACCCCCCCCCCTTTCTTGTGGCCTCCATCTAACTATTTACTTACCACCATTCCTGCCTTCATGCCTCCAGGCACTGCCACAGATTTTCTCGTATACTGATTTCTCGCAAAAGGCCAGTTACTCTGTCTCATCACCCGGGCCAACCAGGTGAACTCCCCCGTTTTGAAATTAATTCCAGTGACGTCATTTCTCCCACACGTCATGCAGTCTGACGAGATATTAAAATATGTAAAAGCTGTGCAGCTCGAATCAGTCGAACAAGTAAATGCGCATGTGAGTCTGGACTTCTTGGCCTCTTTGAGATTGTAGAGTCGGCAACCGTTAAGCTGAAGAGCCTGGTAGACGTGGTAGGTTATATCCCTTGTGTTGATGTTTCCGAACGTGAGTCCTTTCAATAGCACACAGCACAACACAAGAGTTGCATGGCTGATATTTGATTGCGATGTAATTGGTTTAAAAAACATAATGATAATGGCTATACAACTGTGAGATATCATGATCAAAGTGGTATCATGGCGCGAGTCCAGCCATGAGTGTCTTGCCATCTGAGACGTAGCTGATATATCTGAACGGTTAGATAAATGACTTGCTGTAGAATAGATCTGTCGTAGGAAGCAGCAGGAGAGAAATTAACCTCATGTATCATTAGCCAACTGTACAATAGAAACGCTTTAAGAATGCCCTTATTTAGAAATGAATTGAAGGAACATACAATATTCACTTTAGTTGAAAGAGTCTGTCAGAATACACACTAAAGTCTAATTCATTTAATTTATATTGTACCTGTTAGGAAGAAAGTAGATTTGACATTTGTACCTTAATTGTATTTGCTAAAATTAAACTTATTAAACATTTAAAAAATAAAAAAAAATCATTTTCTACAATAACATTTTTTTTTTTAATTGATTTCCCACGGACCATGTAACTTAGCTGAAGATAAGGTCCACCTTTTGTAAATTTACGCGTCAAGCATGAGAAGTCATGTCTCGTCATCCTATGAATGCTAAACAAAAATGATAAGTCAAAATACACGACCAGATCAAGAGAAGGATACAACACACATTCTGGTTTCAATGAACAACTAGAATCAGTCTGCCAATACATAAAGTTATCCTCTCAGGTCCTGGAGACCAAGTAAAACATACGCTAACAAACCACCATTTTCCCATCCACCATTTCAATTTAGTCATATACAATGTCTTCACTGTTCTCTTCTTAAAATTTTGAAATAAATCAACAGCTACAAACGATTTCTTAAAAAAAATGTAATGACTGCTTTAAATGCGATCAGTTTTGAGACGGTGTTCTTTGCAACCATCTCATTCCCACTCTAATTCTGAGAGAGAACTGGCTCTCCTGGTTAAAACACAACGCATAGTCTCCCCTTGATGCGGGAAATGTGTTTCATTACTTGGGCAAATAAACTCTCGAATCTTAAAAGAAATACATTTTTATCTGAAATCGTCACTCTATGGTCCTGGCCAGTCATCAGGTCGGGGTCTTTAAATCGTTTACAATTGCCAATTGAAAGATGTATTTATGACGGCATAAGTATCCCTGCCAAAAATTGCAATATATTTTGCTCTAGGTCGATTTTGAGGCCGAAAAAACGAAATATATATTTTGGGCCGCTCTCAGAAAATATCAAACAATTTTTTTAAAAACTTTTACTCCCACCCTCACCCATGTCACAATAAATAACAAATCACATTGTCCATCCCTCACCCATGTTACAATACGTCACAATTCGCAGACTCCCTCCCCCTCAAACGTAACAAGCATCTTGCTCAAAAAATATTTAAATTAATTGTTATTCAATGTTAAACCCACTTCACTATTAAAATTATACAAAACACATATTACAAACTACATCCATCAGAACAAAAATTTAAACACCACATTTATAACACTTCCATCACATTAGATATTCTAATATCACTATAGGAATACATCAAACAAAACAGATATTTGAACATCACTATCATAAATCAACCAACGCAACATATATTTGAACATCACTATCAGAATACATCAAAAATAAATATATTTGAAAATCAATATCAAAATACATCCAACGCAACAGATATGTGAATATTACTTTCAGAATACATCATACATTTGAAAATCTTTGTCAGAATACATCCAACAAAATAAATATTTAAACAAGACTGTCAGAACACAACCAATACAAAATATATTTGAATATCAGTGCCAGAATACAATAAGTATCAAAGATTTTTTCAAAATCTTTGTCATGACACATCCATCATAACAAGTGTGCTTGCCCCAGGTAGAACAAGATATGTCTAAACATATTTAGGTGCACCACATAGAACAAGATACTCAACAACTTTGGTCGGTGTAAAAAGTATAAAAACATTCGTCCAAACATGGGTGAATGCTTCAGATAGCACAAGATACATCACAACATAATTGAGTGCAACTGATAAAAGTAGATACATTACAAAATGGGTGGGTGCACCAGGTAGAAAAAGATGCACACCAGCATAGATGGGTGCCCCAGGCTGAACAAAATTCGTCACAGCCAAAGTTGGTGCAACATGTGTCACACGATACATTAAACTATCGGTGGGTGCAACAGGTACAGCAAAATATTTCACAACATGTGTGGGTGGATCATATAGAACAACATACATTACTGCTCGGATGGGTGACTCAGGTAGGAAATGTTATGTCACAACTAGAGTTGATGCCTACAGTAGAAATAGATACTCACAACATGTTTTGGATTACTAGGTAGCACAAGACACGTCAGAATAACACAGGTGCCTATTGTAGTTTCTATTGCATAACCGAACATCTAACGTCAGCCAAGCTTGAAAGTTGAAATAGTAGAAAATAATTGTTTTAAAGCTAAGAAGGTCTTCACCTTTCAATCATTTCTAATTATACATTTCCGGTGCGTGGATGAAGGATGTGAAACATTTTTTAGGAACACCATATGTTTACATTTAAATAATGTAAACATAACATTGGATAATAAAAACAATTGAAATGTGAAACAAAAATTAATACCATTATTTAAAAAGCCAATCATGTTACAGAAAGGAGGAGCTTAATATTTTAAAATTAGACATACTGTTTTTTTATGTTTTTCTACAAAACAGTTCAGGGCGTTACCAAATGATGTAATTGTTTTCGTACAACGCGAGTAGTTATTTGTGTTCTCCATTTGTGCAAACATACAGATCAGATCCTTGTAAAGTTTGTAAGTGCTTTAAAATAGCTCTTAAAAACATAAGACAACAACAGACGTGAAAAATAGCTCAAAAGTTGTCTTGTAAAATTAGACTGAAGTTTGATCGAAAATCGATAATGTAGATCAGGAGAAAGGCGGAGGTTATGTTAAGCTTAAATTAAGACACAAGATATCAAAATGCTATGATGACACATATATTATTAAAAATGTATATATATAAATTATATATATGGTGTCGTGGTTTTATTTTTAAGACAATCTCATTACAATTTTTATCAACATGTTATCTTTGCAGTTAATTCGAAGGAAAAGGTTGAATAAGATTATATTAGTGTCAAGAAAAAAAATCTCAAGTATACTTCAAGTATAGACATACAACGTTTAGTAAAAAAATAACGACAAACAGATTTTCTATTTCATAAAACTAATACAAAGACAGTTGACTGCTGTTATATTTGTAGTTATTCGTTTTTAAGATAGTAATATATAGAATTCTTTTATTGTATTAAACAAAATGTTTGTTTTTTTTAAATTGTATTGTACATAACCATTTTTTCCGAGCTGATATTAGGTATATGCGATGGAAAAATGGGAGGTGGATCAGAAGAAATGCAGTAAATTAAAATACGATTAAGCTGCATGCATTTAAATTTAGAATAGTAGAAAATGAAAACGTAGAATGTTAAAAAGATGTTAAGCAATATGAGTCCCATCATTACACGTTAAAATGGGATCATGGTATTCAAGAAACATAGAAGAAATTTAAAAAAAAAAAAAAAAAAAATTATTAAAAAACTATTAGTATATTAAACTATACAATTTATTTACATTCAACTTACTTTGATTTTCAACAATCAATTTGACCAGAAAAAAATAAAAAAAAAAAAAAAAATTTAAAAAAAAAAAAAAAAAAAAAATTATTAAACAACTATTAGTATATTAAACTATACAATTCATTCACATTCAACTTACTTTGATTTTCAACAATCAATTTGACCAGAAAAAAAAATTAACATCAATGAAGCTTTCTTTAGTATTTCAATCTTATCGCACCAAGCAATGCGTCTGATGACATACAGGTACGCTATTGGACTCTGCCATGTTTGCCTACATTACCGTTGTCAAGCTAGTAACTAATGAAACTTCGTATCGTTGATTTCACTTATCCCTTGCGAGCAATGTTGACATTAAGCAGGCGAAAATCAATCTTATGTTTTCCACAGGAATGCGGTTCAAAAACTTTTATTTAGGGTGCAATTATTTTGTATTGTTAAAAATAATGACACGAAAAAAAGTATCAATTATGTTACTTAAAGCAGTTATGCATTCCATTATATTTTGTTTAAATATTTCAATAACAATGTATTGACTTTTACAAAAATGTAAAATTTGAAAAAAAAGTCTGATCAATAGCTTATTGAAGACAATACAAGAATATTTCTCATTAAATATACTTCTCATTAAATATACTTCTCATTATATACACGTCTCATGTAATATGCTTCTAATTAAATCTAATTCGCATAAATAGACTTTAAATTAATTCACTTCTCATTAACACACATCAATGATTAAAATTCTCATGAATACACTTCTTACTAATATATTTCTAATTAATACACTTCCAATGTTTACAATTCTTATTGATATAATCCTGATTAATACACTTTTCATGTATGCACATCTCATAATACCCTTCGCTATTGTTCATGTCCTACTTTTCTCTGTCTTGATTTTTCTTCCAAGGAGTATGTGCATTAAATCTGAATTATACAAACGTGTTGGACAATAGAATATTACTATAATTCAGGAGCGTATAATAAATGTGCAGTTCGGGCGCGTGTTGAAGGTAGGGGGGGGGGTTGCATAATTGTGATACTCATAGAGTGCGTTACTTGCCTACATGTTTTATCAAATTTTAAGCGCAACCACACATAGCTCAAAACTACATCGTATAATGGATTGATATGAAACACATTATTGTAAGGATTGTTTTGATCATGTTATCTTCTTGCTTGACTATAATTGACATCTTTCTGGTTTTCTTATGTTTTCAATCACAATCACATATTTGATGTTATCATCTTGTTTGCAACATAACTCACATTTTTGATGTTATGTTATCATGATCACCTGACATTATGTAGTTTAAAACATGATCACATGACCTAGGGTAGTTTGAGATATGATCACATGACGCATTATAGGTGGACAAAATAATCACATGACGTAATGCAGATGCAATCATAATCACGTGACATAGGATATATGAAAAGATGATCACAAGAGGTAGGATAATTTTTAAACATTATCGCGTTACGTAATGTAAATGCAATTACTAACTTATGGCATAGGATAGTTGTGACCTTGTTCACATGACGTAGGTTAATTTAGGAACATGATCACATGACGTAGGATACTTGAAAACAGTATCACATGCCGTTGTTTCGAAAAACGATCATATGACATAGAAGAGTTAGAAACATGATCAAATGACATAGGTTTGTTGGAAACATGATCACATGACCCACATTTGTTGAAAACATGATCACATGACCGGTGGTAGCTGGAATTATGATCAAAGTACGCTAGATATTTAGAAAAATATCATTACATAGAATAGATGGAACATGATCACATGACATAGGATAGTTGGTAACAAGATTAAATGACTTAGGAAAGTTTGAAACATGATCACCTGACGTAAGACAAATGCAAACATGATCACATGACATAAGATAACTGAACATTTAATCAAATGAATTAGTGTAAGAGTAGTTTTTGTTTTTATTTTTTATTTCTTTTTTTTTTTTTAACTTGATTTGATCTTAATTCTCAAATGCTTAGATTGATCGAAGTACACACGTGTTTTATCGCTGTCTCACAATCGTTTCCATCCTCTACCCACACATCATCTGCCCATCTTTTCCATCCTCTACCCACACACCATCTGCTTATCTCTTCGATCTTCTACCCACACACCATCTGCCAATCTCTTCCATCTTTTACCCACACACCGTCAGCCCATCTCTTCCATCTTCTAGCCACACACCATCTGCCTATCTCTTCCATCCTCTACCCACACACCATCAGCCCATCTCTTCAATCTTCTACCCACACACCATCTGCCCATCTCTTCCATCCTCTACCCACACACCATCTGCCTATCTCATCGATCTTCTACCCACACACCATATGCAAATCTTTTCCATCTTCTACCCACACACCATCTGCCCATCTCTTCCATCTTCTACCCACACACCATCTGCCCATCTCTTCCATTTACTACCCACACACCATCTGCCCATCTCTTCCATCTTCTAGCCACAAACCATCTGCCCATCTATTCCATCTTCTACCCACACACCATCTGCCCATCTCTTCCATCTTCTACCCACACACCATCTGCCCATCTCTTCCAGCCCCGACTCCAACCCTAAACGATGTCCAACATATGATTAAGATATTTCTTATTTGAACTGACTATTTTACTGTACAATAACTCTTAATAAAGTGTCTGTAGTTTGTTAAAATGTACTAAAAGCACGTTTTTATGTTAATAATATATTTTTTAAGGAAATAAATGTTTAGAGATCATTTGGAAAAAAATATCATAAACATTTGTTTAGTGAATATTTAAAGATCACTATGGCAAATATCATTAAAGGGATTTCTCTGTGGATATAATATTTAGAGATATATTAATTTATTTATGAACAAGACGTCTGTGTTGTATTTAGTCAAAAGGGAGTTATAGTACCTAATACCACCATGTTAGTATTTGAAATGTCGCTAAGGAATGCTATCTCAACATGAAAAAAAGTATAAACATAATGTTTTCGGTGGAAATTTTAAATAAAGGAATGTTAGTATGTCAAATCATTAATTTGTATTTTGAATGTTTGTCTATATTAATAAAGAAATCAACCACGTCAAGTTTTTTTTGATAGTATCAGCAACAGTTTAAGAACTGTTGACTCAGATGATGCTATTGAACATATTTGGCTTGCAATCAATTTGTTAGACTTGACATCTCTAATGTCTTTGAACTGAATTAAAAAGCTACAACAATTTCAATAGTCTATTGATTTATTTCCATCATCTTTAAATGCGTTAGTTGTTTTAAAACAAATCGATTATGCCATTCGATCTATCTTGTACTTGTCATTGTAAGTGATTATATTGATTTATGATGGAAATCACTATGAGGTAAGCGCCTAATGGATTGAGCAGTAAAAAAATAATATATAGGTGTAAACGTGTGCACGTTTTTTGTAAAGCACAAGGTATCTGGTAAGTTACAAACTTGGGGCTTTTGTGGAGTTGGTGAGAGATAAAAAGGGTAGAAATTTAATTAAAACAAGAACAAATGCCGTATTTATAGAATATATCATATCACCAAATATCATATTATATATATATATATATATATATATAATTATCATAAATATATATATAAGTAAAAAAAAAATTCTTTTGAGGGTTTGTAAGTTTTTTCCACAAAAACTTTTACGTGGATTTATGGAATTGTACCAAACTTGACATATATATAAATCATTATCCGGAATGAACTCTTAAGAGGTTAAGAACGTTTTATAATATCCGTTTGGGGGCCAAGGGCCCCGAATTGTTTTGTTTTTTTTCAATATGAGCAATATGAAAATAATTAGAAATAAATACTCTTACATGAATAGATGAATATTGACCAAACTTAGCACACATACACTTGATTATCCATCTTCAAAAACCGAAGGGTACTGAACTCATAATATCCATTCTTCTGTGGCCGGGGACCCCAGTTCATCTGTCCTTATATAAGCTATACACATATGAATAGGCTTAATAGTTCAACATGAATGGACGGATTTTGACCAAACATATTACAAATAAACATAATCATCCATATTCAAATACTGAAGGTACTGAACTCATACTATCCATTTCTCTTGGGCCGGGAGCCCCAGTTAATTATTCCAAATATAAGCCTTATAAATTTCAACAGGGTTAGACAACAGTATAGGTTATATGTGAATGAATGAACCTAAGACTAACTTTGTTCATTAGACTTCTTAGTCCGTATTGAAAAATCGGTGGATTTTAAACTAATAATATCCAATCTAGAATTTTCCAGATAGTACGAAATTTTTAAAAAGCTATATCTATGGCATTTTTAAATCGATTTTAATGGGACAAATTTTAAATGTTAACTCTTTTATCTATCTGAATGATTTTTATAGTACCTCCCCCCAAACCCCATCTCAGACATAACTAAAACGGGTACTTCATTAAATGAGCCCCTACCTTGCCCCGATTTTTATTTTAATGTACCAATGTTATAGTAATGAAAATTAGTTGTATAAAACTTCTTTTTAAAAAAAAATATTTAGAAAAGTAATTTTTGCAGGTTTCTTCGAAAATATTTAATTAAAACTAGAATCTTCGAGAAGTTTCTACACTGTTTTAAGCTGGTATATGATGTGATCTAAAAGCTTATTCGAACAAAATCGCTATGAGCATGATTCCATTGCAAAACGGGATTACGCCGGGATCGGGGTCAGATTACAATTGGGGTGCTACGAGATCTGGATCCCACCAGGATCGGGGTTCTAATACCATCCCGTGCAAAGCCGGGTATATTGGCTAGTATATACATATATATATATATATATATATATATATATATATATATATATATATATATATATATATAAACGTGAATTTTTGTCTGAGGCGGTGTCTGTTTGTTCCACAAAGACTTTTACGTTGATTGATGGATCTTGACCCTACATATATCCATCATGATCCAGAAGGTAATCTGAATGGGTTAGGAACTTTTTATAACATTCCGTTTGGGACCGGAGGCCCCAAATTCTTATTTTTTGTTTCCTGATATGAGATATTTAAATAAAATTAACAACAAATACTCCTACATTTATATATGGATCGTGACCAAACTTAGTACACATGCACTTCATTATCCATACTATAAAACTGAATGGTACTGACCTCATAATATCCATCTCTCTTGGGCCGAAGGCCCCGTTTCCTTTTTTTTCTAATAAGCCGTATAAATATCAATAGGCTTAATACTCCTACATGAATAGATGGATCTTGACCAAACTTATTACACATACACTAAATTATCAATATTTAAATACGAAGGGTACTGACCTCATGATATCCCTCATCCCTTTGATTTTTTTTTCTTTTATAAACTATATAAATATTAATAGGATTAAACATCACAATAGGTTATATGTGAATTTATGGATATAAGCTTATTGTGGTAGCAATAACCTTCATTTTCCATATTGATATATCGGTGCAATTTAAACCAAGTGTGGGTCAGTCTAGAATTTTCCAGAGAGTTAAAAACTTTAAAAAGCTAGATCTATGGCATTATTAAGTAGATTTTAATAGGAAAACTTTTAAATTTTAACTTGATTGTTTATGCGCCTAATTTTTATAGAGCCCTCTATTTCGGGCATAACTTATTAGGTACATTTATGGAATGGGTCCCAGGTGCCACTTGATTAACTTAAAAGAAAAATGATTATAATAATGGCATTTGTTGATTATTTTGATCGTATTAGAAAAATGATTAGAAAAGTAATTTTTCACACATGTTTTGACGATGTTATAAATTTAATCTAGAATGTTCCAGAAAGTTCTAAATTGTTACAAGGGATATAGAGGGGGATCTAAGGGGATATTGAAATATTAGTTCTATTTATGTCTATACCGTACCGTAGTTTACTGTTCTCTCAGTACCATTTGTTTATTCCAGATATAAAACAAAGCGGTCAGGATCGCATTAAAATCTTTATCCCAATGGGATCAGGATCTAACCAAAAAAAGGGATCCCGTCGGGATCAGGAACTGAAGTTTTTGGCTTTGTTTGTTCCACAAAGGCTTTTACATGGAGTGATGGCTCTTGACCAAACTTGGAAGAAAATATTAAGGGGTTATGAACTTTTTACAACATTTCGTTTGGGGCCGGGGGCCCCAATTTTTTTTCCTATATGAACTATATTTAAATAATTGGAAACAAATACTCCTACATGAATGGATGGATATTGACAAAAATTACCACAAATACACGTGATTTTCCATACTAAAAAACCGAAGGGTCCTAAACTTATCTATCTTCCTTTTGAGGCAAGTGTTTGTGGATATATGCTTTTTAAATATCAACATGCTTAGACCATACTATATTTATATGTGAAATAATGGGTAAATACAAAGCTTGGTAGAAAAACACTTCAACGTCCGTATTAAAATATCAGTGGATTTAAAACTAAAAATAGCCAATCTATAATTTTCTAGAAATTTCGATTGTTAAACAAAAAACTATATCTATTGCATTTTTAAACCAATTTTAATGGGATAGATTTTAAATGTATAATTTAACTGAATGAATTTATATGCCCTTCTCCCACCCAATCTCAGATATATCTAAAACGGTACTTTATTAAATTCTCGGCATTCCAGAAAAAGCTACTTGGAAAAGTAATTATTACATGTTTCAGATAGATATTAAATAAAATATAGAATATTCCAGAAGGTTCTTTATCTTTCTAAGGGGTTATATAGCGTGATCTTAAAGCTTATTCAAACAAAGTGGCACTGAACATTATTACATGGAGGAATAAGAACCTGATGAGGAACGAGATCAATAAGTAGACTTTAACCCACCGGTAACGCGATCCCAACAGAAAACGGGATCAAACCGGACTCGGGATACTATCGGGAAACGGGATAAAAACGGAAGAGAGGGTCACTAGGTGACTGGGGATCATATAAACAACTTTATACTAACTAACACGCATATTCTGGTGAGGGTCTGAGATTACTCTCTTATGACCCCGGCTAGAAAATTGGCTATCAACTCCATCTGTTGAGCTGAGCCATACAACATTTCCCTCACAAAGGATCCTCCAACCGTCCTGGCTACCCCCGGGAGATCTAGTGAGGGACATTCAGTCAACAGATGCTCTAGGGTCTCCGGGGCCAGGCTGCAATGCCGGCAGGTAGGATCTCTGTTGTTATCTAACCACCAGAAATATGTGCGCAAGGGGCAGTGCTCGTTGCGCATCTGCGTAACTAAACTCTGCGATCTGCGTCCTAACCCCCACAATGGGTCATGTTTGCTAGGAGTGGGCAAGTTTGAATAGACGCCTCTGGCGGTCGTGTTGTCAGCCCATTGCCTGTACCACTTCTGCCTGAAGTTGTCCGCCAGTTTTTAATTCCCAAGATACTTGGTCGACGTCATTACCAACGACGTATGCAAACTTGGTGAACTAGGGGCAAGGTTACAATACAGTGGATTCCAGGGCACGTCAACATCAGTGAGAGCGGACACTCTGACGAAAACCGGGGCTGCCCAGCCTCAACCAGAAATACCAATGACAACTTTATACTAACGGGATCGACAGCCAATTGTGATCCACTAACATCGGGATCCTGTGGGAGTCGAGATACCAAAAAGACCGGGATCCCACGGGATCTGGATTCCCCTGCTTCCGGGACCAAAACAATATAGGATCGAGATCACATCGGGAAACAAGATTGCGCTGGGATCGGGGTCATAATGTGATTGGGGTCACACCAGGATTGGGGTCCTAATGCAATCCCGAGCTTATATAAAACCAATATTATCTGAATTCGTCAACAAAGATTTGTCTATACAAATGAAACAGTAGAACGGGTTTTATGTAAGCTTAATCAAAAGACAAGATAATCAAGTCTGAACGTTCCGTGAAAGAGTTTTCCCGAGCAAACAATATAAAATCGAAATACGACAAGAAATAAAGCACACTTAAAACAACTTGAGAGATCCCCATTGTTGTTGCCGGACGTCGGTTTTTTTCAAAACAAGTCTTACAGCGGCTTCTTCACCATGGTCTAGTCTTTACGAAAGACGGGTCCACTCGAAGGCGAATGTTAAAAAGAAGGTAACCTAGATTGTTTCACATCTGAAAACAAGCAATCATTTGCATTCTATAACTTATTACCATCATTTAATTACTACACATTGCTATCATCATTTACATTCTAGACGTGAAAATCAACATTTACTTATTACACATGGCTATCATCACATACATTCTAGACATGATTACCATCATTTACTTACTACACATGGCTATCATCATTTACATTCTAGATGTGATTACCATCATTTATTTACTACACATGGCTATCATCAGAATACTACAAGAGAAAACCTACAGTTGTCCACTTTTTCTATTTTTGAGATAAATCAAATTTTGTGTTTGAAGACTTCTGTTATGTAGGACGTGTTTTCGTCACACGTTCCCCGCGCCGTGAACTCTGTTTGACCCCAAAATTAGACTTCGTTCGTATTTGGCGTGGCCTATTTCTTTTGATCTTGACCTTGTGTACATCCTTACTGACTAAAACTAATTAATATGTCCTAATAGAAACAAGGGAAAGTTAGCAAGTTGACCAGAAAAGTAAACACAGTCTTAGTTGGTTCTGCAACGTGTCTTACGCTGCATATATATAAGGGTTTCAAAGTACATTAAGGGACGGAAATTCAGATAGATAGTTGTAATTTCACCAGATACGTGTTTTAATCTTTGTGGATGCATATGTGTTTATTCGCATTTATCATTGTGCATTATTAATTGACAGATTGTTCAAACTGTGTTCCGGTACAAGATCTACCATACTCTGTAAGTTAATTATTGTAATTATATTTATTTTGTTTTGTAATTGTATTTATACTTATATAAATCGTATTAATTGTACTTAGTACTATTTTAGGGGGCCAAATTTTTGTAATTGTATTTCTCTATGGTATCGTCCTTTGTTAGGCACTATTTGAACAAGCCATAACATTAGAATTAAATATTAATTTCTCAATAAAGAAGGCAGCGCGTAGAACTTCAGTGGCATTTGATTTTAAACATTTTAAATTTTTATACTATTTCAAATGAAAATGGATTCAATCCCTGATATATAGATGTAATGATTTAGTTAATGAGCCAACATAGATCTTTATAATATGAATTTAAAACCAAGACATCCATTTTGGACGTCAGTTGTTAGTTCCTAACAATTCTGCACACTTAAATAATTCAAAAGCTAAAGACTTTCAAAGCACAGGATATTTATTGGGACTATTTTTTGTATACTAGAAAACATAGAATTTCTGACAGTCTTTTAAGGTTCTGATGATTCTGAGTCGTCTATTTGCTTTTGATCTTATTCCTGGCTGCAGAGGTCATCTTGGGGCAGTTGCTGGAAAAAAGTTTATTGCGGTCACTCACAAAATCTTTCAACATTGATAAATATTTAAATTTTGCACTAGGGCAGCTTTGTAGGCTGGTCTTGGATAATCACATAATTGAGCCACATTGGCTGCTTGAGTCTGCCTCGAACCGATGCTCTGGCCTGACGGAGAGCGACAGGCATAGAGCTAAAAGGTCCATTCCAGTTTGCCTCAAAGTAATTTGAGCGTTGTGCTTAACATTGTGCAGATCTTTTTCTCTGGTAGAACACTTCAGCTTTCCTCTGGTGGAACTATAGTAAAAACTTTAACTCGTTCTTCTGGCTGAATCATGTGTCACCATGAGACTCGGAAGGTAGACATACTAGACTGTCTGCACATTCCATTTTATTCTTTATTTTGTCACATACTGAACACGTGTCTTTCCTTGGATAACCCAATGAAATTTTAAATTTACAATTGAATATACCACAATAGCTTTCATTGAACACTTTTATTCGGGTGTTTCTCCTTGAACATAGTGCACATTTTAGAAATGTTCAAGTCCTCTGAAATATACAATATGGTGGTCTTGTTTCTTGCATAATGTTAGGAAATCATCTAAATGATTGAATATGTTGAATAATGAATTCAACGTCTACAGCAGAAAAAGCATGTGATCTGTTTTTTTATGATCTCCTTGCATGTCTTTAAATTGCAAACCTAATTTGGACAAATAAAATACTAAAAGTTAATATATTTATGTATTTATTGAATTGATAGTATTATTATTACTATTATTATTATCTTTTCTCTTGTATTCTAAGTTAAAAGATCTTCTTAAACACAGAGAAATATGGTATGATTATGATTCATTTGTCCAGACCTTACATGTACAATGCAGGAATGATTATCATTTAAGTAATAAAGTCTTTACGATGCTTTCCATTAATCGAAAGTGGTTGGCTTAAAACAAAATCATAATTTTAGTTAACCCACCTTTTGCTGCCAGGCTTTTCTTGATTCTCCAGACACGGTTTTTTGGCACATCGAATATAGATATAAATCCCTTGACACACACATCAATGCGAGTACATTTATCATCTCTAACAAAATTCACATGATATTTATAAGAATGATGGTGAATTTCTGCTTCAGTTGACTTTTCCTTTCTGCCCCCGTGACGTTGAACTGAATGAAATGAAATGAGCGAGGAAGGAATGCATCCTGGACATCTTTCGTTTTCAACGAATTGAAAAGGGAAATCATCGTTGACTTGTCATATTTAGTAGTATGTGGAAGCATTTTAGCACCTAGCAGTTACAAGGTGGCCGTGTAACATATCTTCTTAATTTCTCATCTCGAAAATCTCCCCTTTTCTTCCAGTAACTTGGTTTTCCTTCGGCTTTTCTGTGTCGATTGGTTTATCTGCAAGTTCGACATGTTCATTGTTTGCAAACGTTGCTGGTCATTCACGGGACTTTCCTCTAGATTATCATTGCTTTGTAATATATAACTTGGACAGCTGTGATTTGTCCCTTGTTAACATTGGACAGCGGTTGTTATTTCATTGTAGCCTATTTTTAAACACATCAATAACATGTGACGACGGTGGGTTTTCACTTGCATATTTTTAGAGGTAATTGTTAAGCGCCAGTAAATGATGAAAGGGAAGCAAACGTGAAAAAGTTTAAATTTGGACAACTGTGGTTTTCCCCCTATATTTGACATTCTAGATGTGATTACCATCATTTACTTATTACACATGGCCTTCAGCATTTACTTAATAGAAATGGCTACCACAATTTTCTTCCTTGATATGGCTACCATCACTTACTTACAACACAAGGCTGGCATCATTATTTACCTATTACACATGGCTACAATTACTTCTTACCAAACATGGCTACACTCATCTACTAACTAGCCAGAGCTACCATCATTTAATTTATTTAATTCCATTATTTGTTATGCCTACCATCATTTACTTATTAGACATCACTACTCTTATTTACGTACTAGAAATGTCAACCATAATGTTTTATGAGACACATCTACCATCATTTTACTTGCTAGTAATGGGTAACATCATTTACGTTCTAGTGTGCGAATCATATCATAATTTACTTACTAGACACAGCTATTATCATATACGTACTAAAAGCGGTTACCATTATTTAGTACTAGACATGGCTACCATTATTTAGTTTCAAGCCTCGATTAGCTCCCCTTACTTTCTAAAGTGTCTACCGTACTTTACCTTCAAAACAGGATACCATAATTTAGTTACAAGACAGGGCTATCGTTATTTAGTTTACTAGACCTGGCTATCATCATTTACTGATAATTCACTGATACTATTATTTCATTACTAGACCTGGTTACTATCTTTTCCTTACTGTACACTTCTATAACCATTTATTTTCTTAAATTAATTTGGCAAGAAATGTAATCTTTATGAAAGCAACTTATGAATTGCTGTTCTGCACAAAAAGATCTAAGAAATGGCAATATGACATACAATTAAGATAATATAAGATAAGATACGATTCTTTTATTGATCCAAATAAATAGATTTTTTTTTTGATTGCATTATACATTTTCAGCTAAAAAATAAAACAATTTGAACACAAGACATTTATAATAAATTATTTAAAACAGCCATTCAGTGAGATCTCTTAGCAAAATCGGGGATTTATTAGATCTCATTCAGATGTGTGACTGCAAAGGAAGCATGCTGGTAAATTCGTACAGATTGGGGGAACAAAAGAATTTTTATATCTGTCAGTCCTCGCCCTGATGCAAAGAATTCGTCCCGAACGTCCCGATCCTAAGTATCTGTAATGAAGATGGTGGGATGTATCATTCAAAATGTGTTTAGTTTTTCAAAAACATCTTTATTGAAATAGCTCTTAAATAAATGATGTTTAGTTTGTGTTATGTTCCTAGCTTTCTTGATTAGTCGGTTTATGCGGTGTTTAATATCAGACGTTGAATTACCACACCAGCAGGTAATATTGAAATTAAGCAGGCTTCCAATTGTTGCACGGTAGAATGAGCTAACGACTTGCTTGTTTACGCCGAAGTTGTACAGTTTTTTTTTAGGTAGAACAGTCTTTGGTTGAATTTCTGATACAGGATTTGGCCGTGCTCAATCCATGCTAGCTTATTATTAATGGTGACACCTAAGTACTTGTACACCTCCACTTACTCCACATTTTAATTTTTTTTTTATTTTGAGATCTATAATCTGGTGTTTCCCCCTCCTGAAATCAACAACCATTTCCTTTGTTTTTGAGACATTTAAGTGGAGAAAATGTTCATCTCACCAATTGATAAAGCTTGTAATTTAGTTGCGGTATGTGCCTTCTCCTTCAGATATTAAGCCAACAATGGTAGTGTCATCAGCAAATTTTAAGATTCGAACGGTGTCACTTAAGCTTTGAATATCACTTGTATATATTGTATACAGTACAGGAGAGAGAACGCAGCCTTGTGGTGCCTCAGTGCTTATTTCTCTGTTTAATGATACTATTATATTTAAAAAAAGAAAAAAATATCCGTTATTGGATATTACTAGGTTGTCAGTCTGTCATGTAATTTAAAAATAATCTTATGATAAGAATGCATTTTCGTGACCAGTAGCATTAAAATGCATTTGTAATATATCATTCCATTGAAAAAAAAAAAAAAAAAAAAAAAAAAAAAAAAAATAAAAAAAAAAAATATATTATAAAAAAAAAAAAAAAAAAAAAAAAAAAAAAAAACTTCTTTAAAATTTTACTTTTTTTTTACTAAAATAAAAAAAAAATCATCAATAAATGAATAAATCTGATGTAAATGAACGATTGTTAAATCAAGGCAGCTACTCTCGAGGTTAATACAAAGAAAACACAAACAAACAAAAAACACAAAAAAAACCCAACAACAACTCACCCAACAATAATGTTCTAACATAAGAAGGTAGTCGTAACGATCATATATTTTATTGAGTGGACATCATACATTTAGTCTAATAACACCTACTGACAGACATCTAGGCCAGGGATGCGGGACGTGCTGTCCGCCGGCCATATACCGCCCGAGACATTGTTGGGACTGGCACTCCAGCGGAATTGAAAATCCGAAAAAAATACGATTTTTTTTTATTCAGACCATCATTAATTGAAATGAAGCGAATCAAAAAAATATTGATATATTTTTTTTTTTAAGGTCAAGCAAAAGGACCCTCAAAATTGTTGCATAAAAATGCATGGAGAAAGCCCCGTCTTACACCGGAGAATGCCGAGATGTCCTGGGATTCTATGGGCAGAGACATTCTCGTCTTACACCGAAGAATGCCGAGATGTCCTGGGATTCCATGGGCAGAGACAGTCCTGTCTTACCCCGGAGAATGCCGAGATGTGCGGAGATTCCATGGGCGGAGGCAGTCCCGTCTTACCCCGGAAAATGCTGAGATTGAAACATTTGAACACATCATATCGAGTAAACATTGCCCAAAAGACGTTTGCACATAGTACCCAAAATTTGTTGGTATCTCGTGGCAAATAACACTAATGACTTTTGTTCAGCAAATTAAACAGTGTGGAAACGGCAAACATTAACATGCGCAGGCAATTCATATGAATCCAAAGGCAATTTATAGGTAACAAAAGCAACTATTTTTTTTTTATACTAATATAAGTAAATTGATATATATATATGTTTGTGTGTGTATATATATATATATATATATATATATATATATATATATATATATATATATATAAGAATGAACTATGCTGACGTAACTCCAAAGAGCAGAAAAAATTTAAGTACGTTCGGATTCCTGAAAACAATTATAGTTATTTTCTATCATTTTACGGAGATCGAATAAATTTAAATGCGTAAAAATTATTTTAAAGCCGCTTTTTATTTTAGTAAAAGTTTAAGAATATTTTTTATAAATTTAATTAATGTTTCCCCGTAAAAAATTTCAACATTTGCCAAGGAATAATTGAAATTTAATATTTGGAAATATAGGACAAGTAAGTGAGCACTTTTCTCAGAGTATTAATCATTTAATATTCGATGACAGCAAGACTTCCAGGAAAAATAAAGATCGGATTGCCGGCCTAGAGACAGACAGACAATCCGACTTCTGGTAGATGACCGAAATCCTCAGCCGCTTTAAAAAAAATGGCCGAAAGCCTCAATCACTTTCGGCCGAACCCGAAATTAAACCGAAAATTAACTTTTTTTTTCAGCCGAAAGTGATCAAACGGCCACTTTCGTCGCTGAAACCGAAGCCTAAGCCGAAATTCGGGGGGTCTCTCATTAGAGGCTTTTATAATTTAATTATAAATATCGTGCTGTGAAGAACATTGTAACGGTATTTGTATTTATATTTTATTTCAGCAACTACACAGACTTGAAAACTTTAATAACACCGTATAAAACGACTAAGTATCCAACATGTGCAATTTGTGTTCAAATTCTATTTCCCAATAAAAGCATGACTTTTAAGTAGGGATAGGCGTTAATTATCAAGTATATGATGACGTTTAACTGTTAAAATTAAACTTCTAACATACTTTTAATGTGCTTGATTCCAAGTTGATTGAGAAAAGAAAAGGTTTAAAAACAGTTTGTCCTTTTTTTACATAAATTTAGAATGTAATAGGAGCATACCATTAACACACGTTTCATGATACATTGTTATTGATAAGTTAAATGCGTTTATGTTTACATAATGATAAAATATGCAGAATTTTAAACATATTTTACTAAATAATAGACTTTGGTTTTTTAAAAACTGAGCCATATTTAATAAATATGTATTTCTTAGATAAGATTTTAAGATACGTTAGTGTCGTACTGGTCATAATGGGACGCGTCTTAATGGATTTTTGTTCTTTCTCTTAGTTTTCTAAAATTTCTATATTTTAATATGACAGTGTTTTGCTTTGGCCCAAATTACTCTTCGTGGCTCTATTGTTACCAATATCAATGTTTTCAAAAACAAGTAACGAAACACAAAGCCAAATGAGCGATTGTAATCTGGACACATGCAAAACACAAGCACAAAAATAGGACAAACAAAATATTCTACGGCAATGCGCGCGGCTCCGCAAACTGGGGCCTTGGTCTGTCGACCACTTTGCCATCCCCTAGCGCAAGCCCTGGTGTGAGCGTATCTCACCCGTTTCTCCTGGACCTTGGTCAATATAAGCATTTCCGCTTGGCATTGTGTTTGATAGTTCACTATGAATATGTAAGCAATACAAACATGTAGAGTTAAAACAACTGTTAGAATTTTGTTGAATATTCAATATTATAAAAGTGATGACATGGGATCATCTTTTAAGTAGATTTATGAGACACAAACAATTGGTATAAAAAAATAATATTTTGTAAGCTTACAATTAAGGTTACACGAAATACACAAGCAATTTGCCTTCCTTACTTAAAAAAAAAAACAAAACAAAAAAATCCACTAAGTTATCCCTGTTAAATATTAGAATACAACACTTAAAAAAAAAAAAAAAAAAAAAAATTTAAAAAAAAAAAAAAAAAAAAAATTATTAAACAACTATTAGTATATTAAACTATACAATTCATTCACATTCAACTTACTTTGATTTTCAACAATCAATTTGACCAGAATAAAAAAATAATATTTTTAAAGTTTAAAATTAAGGTAAAAAGAAAAAAACAAGAAATTTTCCTTCCTTAATAAAAAAAAAAAAACAAAACAAAAAAATCCACTAAGTTATCCCTGTTAAATATTAGAATACCACACTTAAAAAAAAAAAAAAAAAAAAGAGGTTGTACGACTGTCAGAAAATACGAGTTTGTTAAAACAAATCAACGCTAGTGAAATTTTTGCTGTGGTCAGCCAACTAAGGCATTTACATTTTTGTTGTGGTCAGCCCACTAGGGTATTGACATTATTCTTGTGGTCAGCCAACTAGGGCATTGACATTTTTGTTGTGGTCAGCCAACTTGGGCAATGGCATTTTGTCGTACCTGGATGGGAACATGCCCATTAACAATTGTTTCAAATGACTTAAAGCTTTAACTAAACAAGTATTAGCACCTTTAGTTTGGTGGCTAGTATCTTTCAATTGAACAGTGTGTTCGAGGCAGTGGTTAGGATTAGGTGAGTTTTGTTAAGGTTTAGTGAGGCTGGTTTCGGTTTGGTGAGGTTGGTTAGGATTAGGTGAGGCTTGTTAAGGTTTAGTGAGGCTTGTTTGGGTTTGGTGAGGTTGGTTAGGATTAGGTGAATCTTGTTTAGGTTTACTAAGGCTGGTTTGGGTTTGGTGAGGTTGGTTAGGATTAGGTGAGGCTTGTTAAGAATTAGTGAGGCTGATTTAGGTTTGATGAGGTTGGTTAGGATTAGGTGAGGCTTGTCAAGGTTTAGTGAGGCTAGTTTGGGTTTAGTGAGGTTGATTAGGATTAGGTGAGGCTTGTTAAGGTTAGTGAGGCTGGTTTGGGTTTGATGATGTTGGTTAGGATTAAGTGAGGCTTGTTAAGGTTTATTGAAGCTGGTTTATGTTTGGTGAGGTTAGTTGTGATTTGGTGATGCTTGTTAAGTTTTAGTGAGGATGGATAGGGTTTGGTTATTTTGGTTAGGATAAGTTGAGGTTTGTTAAGGTTTAGTGAGGCTTGTAGGGGTTTGGTGAGGTTGGTTTGGATTAGGTGAGGCTTGTTAAAGTTTAGTGAGGCTGGTTTGGGTTTGGTGAGGTTGGTTAGTATTAGGGGAGGCTTGTTTAGGTTTAGTGAGGCTTGTTTAGGTTTGGTGATGTTGGTTGGGATTAGAAGAGGCTTGTCAAGGTTTAGTGAGGCTGCTTTGGGTTTGGTAATGCTTGTTAATGTTTAGTTAGGATGGTTATGTTTCGGTGAGGTTGGTTAGGATTAGGTGAGGCTTGTTAAGGTTTAGTGAGGATGGTTTGGGTTTGGTGATGTTGGTTAAGATTAGGTGAGGCTTGTTAAGGTTTAGTGAAGCTGGTTTGGGTTTGGTGAGTTTGGTTAGGATTAGGTGAGGCTTGTTAAGGTTTAGTTAGGCTGGTTTGGATTTGGTGAGCTTGGTTAGGATTAGGTTAGGCTTGTTAAGGTTTAATGAAGCTGGTTTGGGTTTGATTTGGTTTGTTAGGATTAGTTGAGACCTGTTAAAGTTCAGAGAGGCTGGTTTGGTTTTGGTGAGTTTGGTTAATATTTAGTGGGGCTTTTTAAGATTAAGTGAGGCTGGTTTGGATTTGGTGAGGTTGGTTGGGATTAGGTGAGGCTTGTTAAGGTTTTAGTGATGCTGGTTTGGGTTTGGTGATGTCTGTTGGGAATATAAGAGACTTGTTAAGATTTATTGAAGCTGGTTTGGCTTTGGTGAGTTTGGTTATGATTAGATGATGCTTGTCAAGGTTTAATGAGGCTTGTTTAGGTTTGATGATGTTGGTTGGGATTTGGTGAGGCTTGTTAAGGTTTATTCAGGCTGGTTTAGGTTGTTTGAGGTTGGTTGGGATTAGGAGAGGCTTGTTAAGGTTTAGTGAGCCTGGTTTGGGTTTAGTGAGGTTGGTTAGAGTTAGGTGAGGCTTGTTAAGGTTTAGTAATCCTGGTTGGGTTTGATTAGGTTTGTTAGGATTAGGTGAGACTTGATAAGGTTTAGTAAGGCTGGTTTGGAATTGGTGAGGTTTGTTAGGATTAGGTGAGACTTGTTAAGGTTTAGTAAGGTTGGCTTGCTTTGGTGAGGTTGGTTAGGATTAGGTGGGGCTTTTTAAGGTTTATTGAGCCTGGTTTGGGTTTGGTGAGGTTGATTGCAATTAGGAGAGGCTTGTTAAGGTTAAATGAGGCTTGTTTGGGTTTGGTGAGGTTTGTTAGGATTATGTGGGCTTGTTAAGATTTAGTGAGGCTGGTTCGTGTTTTGTGAGGTTGGTTTGGGATTAGGCGAGGCTTATAAAGGTTTAGTGGCGCTATTTGGGTTTGGTGAGTTGTGTTAGGATTAGGTGAGGCTTGTTAAAGTTTAGTGAGACTGGTTTCTGTTTGGTGAGGTTTGGTAGGATTATGTGAGGCTTTTTAAGTTTTAGTGAGGCTGGTTTAGGTTTGGTGAGGTTGGTTAGGATTAGGTGAGGCTTGTTAAGGTTTAGTGAGGCTAGTTTGAGTTTGGTGAAGTTGTTTAAAATTAGGTGATACTTTTTAAGGTTTAGTGAGGCTGGTTTGGATTTGGTGAGTTTGGTAAGGATTAGGTGAGGATTGTTAAGGTTTAGTGAGCTGGTTTGGGTTTGGTGAGGTTGGTTAGGATTGGGAAGGAGGTGAGGCTAGAAATTATTTTTTCTATTGCTGTTGTCAATTGATCTCTTCATGAGTCTTTGTGGTACAGTACAGCTTTTTAGTATTTTGCCAGTTTGTTTTAGACCAGCTTTTTATTTGACTTAATTTGTGATTCATCATCTCGTTATGAGACATAATCAGCATTCGTTGACTGTTTTATTTTTTGATGAGCTTGATATTGTTTTAATGCATAAGGTGAAAGTAGTATTAGAAAAAGAACAAGACGTTGAACATCACTTCAATTGCACATCATGTTACAATGCTGCACTAATATGAAAAAAAAATAATGTTAAAGCTTTAAAAAAATGTAGTGCCTTTGTTTAAATGATAGATCAATCTTTTCATACAGTCGCCATTTAACGAAAGAGAAAAAAAAATCTTTTGTAAACTAGGGATAGATGCATTAAATAAGAAAGGCCCGCATGACGTCATTAAATTCACATGTGTAAATACAGAAACAATTTATTTTTTAGTATACTGCATTAAACATTAAATAATTAAAAAGAAGAAATAAGTTGACATTGTTTTCCAATTCTGCAACATCAGAGTATCACAATTTATTTCTTTTTTTTTTACATTTTAGTTATTAGTAAAGTATTTGTGGTTTGAAAAGAATACAGAAAGTCTTAAGATATCTACATTATTATTGTCATTTTGTATAGCCATCTTTCCAATATTGAATATGAGTTAAATAGCAATGTATATAATTTGAAGTGTGACGCAAAATTTGATAGATAAAATATGATTTTATTTTTGACTGTTCATCCGGGGATTAAATGGTTCGGATTAACATGTGGCGCCGATATCAGTCGATCATTTCCAAATAAATAATTTCACGACAGACTTCATTGCGTTATCACGTGACTGTGAACATTGGAGATAACTTCACTAGAGACTTCAGTAGCTTGATCTATAACTGCAACCTAGGATACTAGCAAGTATATTCTTTTAAGATCTGAACACTTGATTGTGGACGTTGGAGCAACTAGACTTAGTAGTTCATTAGCGTTATCATTAACTGCGACTGCTACCTAGAGGACTAGTAAGTACGCAACATGATTTTGATATTATTCTATTGCCCTTGTATTGTTCATACACTTTGTAGCAATTATTTGATGGTGTTTGATCTTATTCTAATGCCTATATTCCATTATAATGATATTATGAATTCTATTATTGCTTTTGCAGCGGGCTACGACACCCCGCCATCGTATCATGGGGATGGTAGGTTCCTATTCTAAACCACCCTTGTCTCTTTTAACTAGAAAACTATATGTATACTATGTTCATGTAAATTTAATGATTGATAATGTTACAATGTCAAATAAATTAATTACAATGTTTGCTTGGTCCAACATTGTCGCGAAGCAAGATCTGCTTACGCCGACATTGATCAGACTTATAAATCTATCCACAAATAGGATGTATGTGTACAAGCTATGTCACCTTCCATACATCGATCTGAGTTCGTTGCTGTTGGAACGGGGCTTTTCAGATTACGACTTTTTGCTTGGATACTTATCCATTTTTTAGCCTTCGCTTTTTAGCCTGGTTTCTATTACTGGACCGACTTACACTTGAAGCTGCAAATAGGGAATTGATTTACAACCTTCACCAAACTACCTGACAGAAACTACAATGAGTTCCAGATCCAGGGACTCTCATGACCATGATTTATCGCTGGAGAGTCATCTTCCCCGTAATCTACGACCAGGAACTCCGATTCCGCTACGCTTAGAACGGCTCTAAAGACCGGAACAGGGACACGCTTCTGGAACAGAATGAACTCTCACAATGTGTGATCCACCAAGAACATCACTGAAACTATAAAGGCCAAGTCAAAAAAGATTGAGTATAGACCCTTGAGCAATATAGCATTAATATAGATGATACCGTCGTTATGTTAGGGACACTTGCATTGCATTGATAAACCTTTCTAATTGGATAATTTCCATTTGATGTATATATTTTAATCACCAAGAGTTTATTACGGAGAAATTTGTAAAAAATAGTATTCAATACATACTTGTAGTTATTTCTCCTTTTACAAAGACTTCGATTCAGTCTATGCTATATAGATAGGTTATTATGTATGTGTGGTATTTGACGAATCTCTAGACAGGGCGCCAATAAGAGAACTCGTACGAGAGATACACTTCAATAATATATCATTTTTCAGATCATCACAGATACTACATAATAAAGTATTTTATTTCAATTGCACTGTTGTCCTCTCTTTGATAGCATCAAATTCCACAAAATGTACACTTTCAGTGCCCGGAACAAACGCACTTGACGTACCGGGACGTCACATCAGTTACCACATTTTTTCAAGAAAGAGATCCTACAGATAGAGTTATCTGACGCCAGACATGGACAGTATATTTCATTAATTTTTGTTTTTTAAATATTGTTGTTGTTGTTTTTGTCTTGCTTTGAAGAGCGTTAATATATAAAACCATTTAAATCATCAAAACACATTAAAAATGGTTTAGAAAACGGATGTATTAAATGAGTGCAGCGACAATATTTTATTGAGATATTTTTAATGAGTTATTTAATCTTGTATCTATTGTATGTGTATTTTAAAGGAGGTTACATTTTTGTGAAGAAGATTTTAAAATGCTGTTTATCATTATGGGTTGCTTGACATAGCTGTGTGAACATCCCTGCACAAAATACAAGTCTGCCATTGGTCAGAAATCTAATAGAACAGTTACTCTGTTGTTTTTTTAACCACTTGCTTACATTTAACTATTTTATTTTAAACTTAAACTAATAACATCCCATTATAAGCTTCTTAACTTATTCAAGTGATAAAACTAACAATGTTAGTATATGTAAATATATTGAGTGTGGTGTGTGCATGTATACAGTTAGCTTATATTGTCTGTCAGTTCAACTTGTCAACACTCGAGGGCTAATTACTAGTTGACCTGACCAATAGAAATTTGTTGTCTCCCACATATATTTAAAAAGGAGGGCATTGGAATAACAGACGTTCGGTGTAATGGCATACGGAAAATCATCGCTCTACTTTACAATTTTGCAAATTATTTGATTAGATTGATAATACATTGTCAAATTGATCAGACTGATTAGACAATGTCCTCAGACTGATGATACATAGACAAGGTCCTCAGACTGATGATACATAGACAAAGTAATCAGACTGATGATACATTGACACTTACTCAGACTGATGATACATTGACAATTCGTCAGACTGATGATACATTGACACTTAGTCAGACTGATGATACATTGACAATTAGTCAGACTGATGATACATTGACACTTACACAGACTGATGATAAATAGACAAGGTCCAAAGACTGTGGATATATAGAGAAGGTCCTAACAATGATGATACATAGACTGGGTTGTCATTTTCTACAGGAAATTAGTCAGAACAATGGTTGGAATACAAACATCAGAAACTGAAAAAGGAGTAGGTCAATTACTTCTTAACAATATGTTTTTTTTACGCACTATTAATTTTATGCATCAGAAGAAAAGGGTTTAACAAATATATGAAGAATGTTATTATCATTTATTCAAGTTGTAATGATTGAAAAAAAATATAGTTCCATATCAGTGTCTCATCCATCTGAATGTGTATGAAATATTTTATAAGGGATTTTGTTATATAAATGGTTAAATTGAATTAATCCCTGGAGAAAGATTTGCTTTAAAATAGTTAACTTTTTAATAACCACTAAAGTAATACTAATTTTTTTTTTTTTATATAGCCTTAGCTTAATATGAATTTTTATAAATTGACCAACAAAACTGACTCGATCCACATCCAGCATTAATCCATAACTACAAGAGCAATCATATCCACCAATGGTGTTGTCATTATTTTATTCACCAATATCCAAGTTCAGTTTATGTCTATAAAAAATTTTTTAATGGATAAATAAAATATTACATAAAATGCATATTGTGTTTAGTCATTAGTAAACCATTGACTCAGATATATACCATACTCCTAAGGGCAGAACCAATAATTATAACATTTTAATATATTTTGTAAGAGTTCATCAAAAAGCTAGTACATCATTGTACAGGTTTGACTTGGTAGACAGTGGAACATCTTCAACTTAACATCAGCTTATTAGTCTGACCAGGCCAACAATGTTTATACTTACACAAAAAATCATAGGTTGTTCAAATTCTTGTCAATAAACAAATTAAACATTCCGTAACAATATTGTATCATTAAATGGCCTATATGACGCATTTGGTTATATGATGATATACTTATATAAGTAAACCGGTCTAACATGTAGATGTTCTGTTGAACTACTTTTATCCAGAGTGACAGGAACAGGAGAAACCACCCACAAAGTTGTCACAAACTTGATCACAGTCATTAGTCAGATAGCAGGAACATTCATTAATGTCTGTAATAAAAGTTGACAGACAATTGTAATTGTATTTTAACTAATATATATCAACACATATTATTAATATGTAAAAATTATAATAAGTAGATTTAGTATAATCCTAATTTTATTCCATATCTAAGCACAAAAGTATGTATCCTCTCAAATATGGAAAATTGATTTTTGTAATAAAAATGTTAACAAAAATTATCCTATTTCTAATAAATATACATTTCTGAGACTTATTTTAATGTTAAGGGGTTTAGTTTAATGTGAAATTCAAATTTAAACCCACTTAATCTACACTTTTATACCTTTTATTATTTTCGAATTAATGGTACACATTTTAAATATCATTTCTGATCCTAGCCTCAACAATACTGTTCAGAAAAAAGTTAGACCAAATGAATTTCTTTAGTAAATCCTCTTTTAGATTATGGTGAACAAATAATTTGATCTCTTTAGCAGGCAGTTGTCTTAAAAATAAGATTAATTTGACAAAATAATGTACGTTCACATTGTCCAATTACTTTACTTTATCCTTCTAAACATTGACAACTGGTACAGACAAAACTGTTGACATACATTTCCCTTGCCTGACAGATAAGGAGACAAGTAGAACATTCATCTACATATCAGTCATATTGTGCTCCTATGGTTACAAAAAACATGAACATAATGTAACAAATGTTTTTTTTAAAATTGTGTCAAGTTATTTGGATACATGACACAAAATAATTAAACTGTTAACCTTATAACTAAATTCTGGTTTACAGAGACATCCTCTCACAAGGTCACAGCAGTCAGCACCAGTACCACAGACAAAGTCATTGCTACATTTGGGTCCTTTCTACCTTAATCACAAGCTGCATAGATAAAGAAATCATAGGAGAACTCAACAAATTACAGTAATATGATGGTTTTTAGAAAGTATCAACAATAAATACAGTATCAGACCTGAAAAAAATGTTGGCCATAATAGTGTCATGTATTGTATGCTCTTATTGTTTAATTTATCTAAAATGTTTATTGACAAAATGTCCTGAATATATTCCTATCTCACACAAATTGTTTCTAACAAGTTATTTTTTTAAAAAGAAAGTGTCTGTTATTTATAAAAATTCAAATAATTACCAATATTTAAATGACTAAAGAGTTAAGTATAGCTATTAATTTTGTTAGATCTCTTTTTGTTTCAATGGAAATATTTTACATTTTGATCTAAGCTATATTTTGTTGAAACTAAATAATTTATTTATTATTCAATTACAGTTTAAAGATTTTAAAATGCATAAGAACAACTCAATGGAAATTTTAGAAATGTATGTAATATCTCAAAATCTTCTTACCAACACCAAAGACAAGATCAATAACAACTTAAAGTGTTAACACATTTGTCTTTCTGGTAACACAGTTTCAAGTGATAAAAGGTATATTCACTGATATCTGTTAAAATAGATGGATGAATGGATGTCGTTTTGGCAACTCAAGTTATTTCATTTTTTTAAAACTTTTAAATATCTATTAAAAACAAAAAAAACATTTTATTTTATAAATAAATCTTAACAATTTAAATTCTTTTAGTTTTTTTCCCAAAGCAAATAAAAAAAAAATTAAAAATAATAAATCAATATAGAAAAACCTGGCACGGTAATGTCAATGTTTTTTGAACATCAATTATCAAATCCTCAGCTCATTCCTTAGATTGGCATGTTACAGTTCCTTGAAGACTCTATCAACTTCTACACAAACAATATGTAGTGTTAGTAACCTGGGCTAAAGAACAGATATAATCACACTTGAGGTCACACAAAATGTCCCTTAAAATTCAGTTTTTTTTTAAAAATGAAAAAGTCTCTAATATACCTATTTGTTCAATACGTTATAAACTTTTGAAAAAATTGTCCTTTTTATAAACTTTACCAAAGTCTAGTATAATTCAGCCTTATATTAATTAAAGGGATTACAGAAATAAATGTTTTCTTTCCGGAGCTTTTCATTCATAAGAATGACATTTCCTGTGTTCAGTGGTTAAGGAAGAAGGGTAGCAGGCAAAATAGGTGTTGCACTCCAGGGAGTACTTTTTCTCTTATATGGAGGGGTGGCATTTTCAGCAAAATGCAAATTATTTGTTGGTTTTCATCTTCTGGAAAACGGTAGAAAAAATCTTGGCCGGGGCTGTTGTCACTAATCCAAGCTAACTCACTGACTGTGGTAGAGTTTGATATTAATTCAATGAACTCCTATGAGTTTATTTCTTAATTCTTAATTTTAAAGCAAGGTGTCCAGTCAGTCCCCAGATTGCACCAAAGGTTACACTTGAAGTTTCCTGTCAGTCCCCAGAGTGTACCAATAGTTACACTTGCAGTTGAAGTATCCTGTAAGTCCCCAGTGTTTACTAATAGTTACACTTGCAGTTGAAGTTTCCTGTCAGTCCCCAGAGTGTACCAATAGTTACACTTGCAGTTGATGTTTTCTGTCATTCCCAAGATTGTACCAATATTTACACTTGCAGTTGAAATTTCGTGTCAGTCTCCCAGAGTGTCCCAAAGTTATAACTTGCAGTTGAAGTTTCTTGTCAGTCTCCAGAGTGTACCAATAGTTACACTTGCAGTTGAAGTTTCCTGTCAGTCCTCCAGTGTGTACCAATAGTTACATTTGCATTTGAAGTTTTCTGTCAGTCCCCAGAGTGCAACAATAGTTACACTTGCAGTTGAAGTTTCCTGTACGATTCTTAGATTGTATCAATAGTTACACTTGCAATTGAAGTTTCCTGTCAGTCCCCCAGAGTGAAACAATATTTACATTGCAGTTGAAGTTTCCAGTCAGTCCCCAAAGTGTAACAATAGTTTCACTTGAAGTTGAAGTTTTCAGTCAGTCCACAAAGTGTACCAATAGTTAAACTTGCAGCTAAAGTTTCCTGTAAGTCCCCCAGAGTGCACCAATAGTTACACTTGAAGTTGAAGTTACTTTTCAGTCCCCAGAGTGCACCAAACGTTACACTTGCAGTTGAAGATTCCTCGTGTGTTCTCACATATATTCTCACTGTTGTGGGTTTTTGTTGTACATTCATTGATATCTGAGACACAAACAAATGTTATCATTTAATTATTTAATACTCATATCTTATGGCCATTAGCTACAAGATTATATCTTTCTAGAAAATCAAGATGAGCATAATTGATATGTTTAAATGTTTTTTCTTAAATTATATATTATTTGTTTTATTAAGGAACACAAAACTCCAGATTAAAAAAAATAATAAACACAAGTGAACTCAAATATATCTATCAGACATACCTTCACACATGTTATTTTTATTGCTGGTCTATCGTTTCCTACCAAGTCAAGAACAGCTGCCTATGTGTTGACACAGTCTTCAACTCAAAAATCACAGTTGATGTCTTCAGTGATATCTAAATGAACAGATTAAATGTAGGATAACACTGTACATATAATTTATGAATTAAAAAAATCTTAATTAAAAGAAATATTAAAATATGCCTGGGAAATTTCGCTTTTCCCCCAAAATAAAAAAAAAATATAAAAATAAAATTCTCCCCTATACTTTTGTGTCTCGACTCAGAGTGTATCCATTTTTGCAGTTACATAAAGCAGAGCAATTTCAAACTGAGCAAGCATGGAGTAAACGCTTCACTGAGCAAGCCTGGGAAAAACCTTTCTCCTTACACAGGGTGGCAGTAGTTTGTTCTGATAGAATTAAACATTTGTTGTTACAAATTGTTTCAGCAAAAATTGTTTTACATATTTAAAAATAATTTTATTTTCCAAGGGTTTGATTTTTAATATAGCTTTAATTGTATTTGAACTATTCCTTTTTTGCATTTAATTCATTTGAACTATTCCTACATTGCTTTGAAAACATTTGAACTATTCCAATCTTGCATTAACTTAATTCAAACTTTTCCCAAGTGGCATTTAATTCATTTAACTATTTCTGAGCTGCATTAAATTCATTTGAACTATGGCCACCTGGAATTGAGTTCATTTGAACTATTTCTATGTTGCATTTAATTCATTTGAACTTTTACTTTTTGAATTAAATTTAGTTGAACTATTTCTTCCTTGCATTTAAATCAATTAAACTATTACCACCTGGCCTTGAGTTCATTTGAAAAAGTCCTATTTTGAATAACTTTAATTTTAAATAAATCTACCTTGCTGGCAAGATCCATTACAATTTTCAGTTTTTGTTTTCATTGACGGGAATATGGGTAACCAACCACCATGTTAAACACAACTTTTGTGATGTGTTTGTTCTATCTGCACACTCATCAATATCTGATCAATACTGATCTGTAGTATAGAAATTAGAAGAATAGATCAATTAATTCAACATCTAAACATGACATGTAAAGAAGAATATGCTGATGTGACAATGTGCCACTTTTTGTAAACTGCATTTTTATAACAAGTTGTATGTGTATGGGTTTAGAAATTAGAAGAATAGATCAATTAATTCAACATCTAAACATGACATGTAAAGAAGAATATGCTGATGTGACAATGTGCCACTTTTTGTAAACTGCATTTTTATAACAAGTTGTATGTGTATGGGTGCCACAAGGGCTACATGGTAACTAACCGATGTTAGCTCATCCTCACAGACAAGGATTTTTAATTCAGATTAAAATCATGCGTGTCCAGTGGAGATGCTATTCAGTTAAAACAGGTTTTACCAAAGTAGCATTACATGTGTGTAACTGTAATGACTGCACCCGAACATTCCGCACACTCACGAAGTAAACACATGATCACAACGCAAGTTGTACTTCCTCCAATCACACCACGCAGATAACTTCGCATCGTTAATAGGGAGAAACGGGCATGGGGCAGTGGCACAAAAAGACACTAGTTGTTAAACTATTCTTTTTTTTTGTAAATATATTCAATCATTATCTGATTTGTTTTTGTATTTAAATTTTGGCCACGGTTCTTGTGAAGCCAGCGAGGCAGCTGGTTTTAAGGTGCTAGGGTGGACACCTATGTGGTAAATAATGACAGTGATGACAAAATGTTGTTGTAATGGCAAGACAATCATCATAATTTTTGTAAATTTAATTGTCATATAATGTAAGGGTAATAAGGGGAGAGACTGCAATATAATGTGATGATTCTTGTAGAACATTAAATTTACTTGTTTTAGAAACTAATAAATTTTGGAAATATAACTTCCACTATTACTTGTCACTCCATTATCTCATGTTTACAGCGTCCACTACTTTTATATGTAAAGATCTCTGACAGGTTTGAAATGCCAACATTTTTTGAATTATGAGAACATTGTGTTGTCTGCAAATTTAGAGACATTATTTTGCAGCTTTTATGTGCTTTGTATACCAAGTTTCTTATGTTGCATATGCCAAGTTTTCCTGAGTTAATGGTTTGTATCATTTTTTTTATTCAACATGGATCACTTTCATATTCATAATCTCTATCCATGTTCTAGTTAAGATATTACCCAGGACCAATGAATGAAGAACATCTATAAGTGAGACGTATGCTTTGAAATGATGACAGTAAGATACAAATATATATCGGATAGCACTTTGAATTTTAAAGAAACCTTTTTATTCAATATTTTGGGGACATTGGTTCTATGAACTTTCCTATGTTTAAAAACCAGATTTCCTATATTGTTTCGTGTGTGTGTCTTTTCACTTTTTCCTGGTTCACAGTCACTGTGTTGGGCATATCTCTCCCAAACATCATCACTGACACACTTGACTATCTATGTGGTCTAGCAACAGTCGATATGACTATACATGGCGTGGCCATTGCTTATTTTGCAAACGATTCCACATATATACAAAATGTCGAAAAAAGAGGAAATTATATTAACCGGAAGCAAGTAGATACATTTATCCTTGGTTTTACAACATAAAAAGTACAATGGCCGTAAGCAACAAACAAATCTAAAGATGTTGCATTCACGATGTTACCTACATTTGTTTTGTCTTTTTCTTTTCTTGTCTTTTTTTTATATTACAATGAGAATCAATAAATGATCATTTATTTAATTTAGTGATCATTTTGGCTCCTGGTTTGAATTGAAAGTTAGTCATCTTTGTGTCGGGGGTTTGACTGGGCTTTGGCTGGAATTGAACTCCCGACCACCAGTTTGAGATCTGCTCAGTTTAGACCACCCAGCACCAACTCTTTGGTCCGTCTTAAAAAAAAGAGGTCAGCATGACTTATTGTACGTCCGCACCTACGCGTTATGTAAGACCTCACGAAACAGATGAATTGCCCCAACGAGTCCGACCCCATGATCCTTTATTGCGAGGGCGGCTGCTGATTTTTAGTGTTGGGGCGCCCCATAATTAAGATCAAACTTATCCCAAAAAATGTCCGGAAAAAAATCGTAAGACACTATGACTAACTTGTATTAAAAAAAAATAATTAAATTGAAAAAAAAAAAAAAAGTTGTATTAAATCTGTTAAATAAAAAAAAATAAAATATATCAACCATAAATTTTATAAGTTTGATCTTAATTAAATCTAGACCATTATGGATTGTTCTGTAACTGGTTTAGGTTGCCCGGTGCAAAGGTTCTGCCTTTTCGTGGCGCACCGGACTAGTAGGGTTTCTATAACCCGAAGCTAATTTAAATCTAGACCATTATGGATTGTTCTGTAACTGGTTTAGGTTGCCCGGTGCAAAGGTTCTGCCTTTTCGTGGCGCACCGGACTAGTAGGGTTTCTATAACCCGAAGCTAAAGAACCTGGCATTTTCTGATAAAACGAATAGTCGCCTTGTGTTTTCAGTCGAATTCTCTCTCCCCCCCCCCTACAAAAAATGAAAAAAATAAAACAACAAGAAATTAAATTTAAGAAATGGTAAAATTTCATTTCGTTTACCTACATCTGTAGCGTTAAATATTCTAAACTAAAAAATTTTAATTAATCTGCAATAATAAATTCAATTAATCTAAAGTAAACTTATCTAAAGTAAAATAAACGATTATTAACTTAACAAATGTAAAGTGAAGTCATGTATTATATTCAACCTGAGCTGAAATAGTCTAAACTTAACCAATATAAAGATCTAAATCCAACTATTCTAAACTAAACTAACTTTAAACTAATTTAAAGTAGGTTGGCCAAACGGGAAATGAAATATTAGCAATCATTATGTAAGGAGGCTGCAACATGGAACATTTCTTAATTAACTAGTAACTAGTCGGGATCTTTATGGCTACCTAATTATATAGTTTTTAATTTGTTAGGATATTTATGGCTACCTTATTATATAGTTTGTAACTAGTCGTGATCTTTATGGCTACCTAATTATATAGTTTGTAACTAGTCGTTATCTTTATGGCTACCTAATTAAATAGTTTTCAACTGTCGGGATCTTTATGGCTACGTACTTAAATAGTTTTCAGCTAAAACATGTCACGTATGGCTACCTTTAATTCCACTGACTTCACCAAATAAACATCTTGATAACTACATTCAATGATTTCTTTTCATGGTTCCTTTGGTGGGTAATATTAATATTTTCTTTCATTTTACTCAAATTGTTATTGGAAAAAAAATGTTTTAATACATGGTGTGTATCGTTGTATGTATTAATTCATACAGTTCTCTCACTGTCATCGGTAAATTACATTTGTATAAGACATTTATGACATAGAATTATGAGTTAAAGATAGTACAATAATAGAATTAAGAGTAAGATTCTACAATATCTTTCTTTCTTTCTCTCTCTCTCTCTCTCTATCTATCTATCTCTCTCCCTCTCTCTCTCTCTCTCTCTCTTTCTTTCTCTCTCTCATTCTATCTCTCTTCATTTCTTATATCTCTTCCTCTCATTCTCTTTCCAAAAACTCTCTCTTTTTCTATCTCTCTCAATATTATTTTATATTTGGCAATTTGTTCTCTATCTGTCTCATTCTATCACTCTCTAACTCTCTCTATTTCTCTCTAACTCACTTTATCTATCACTCAATCTTTTTTCTATCATTCTATATATTTATATACATTTCTGTCTTTCTCTATCTCTTACATTATATCTTTCTATGAATCACTCTCTCACTATTTCTTCATCTCTATCAAACCCTTGTCTGTCAGTCTCTCTTTATCTCTAAGCATGTCAGTCTCTCTATATCTCTCTGTATATCAGCCTTTCTACATATCTCTAAATTTCTTTGCTATTCTTTCTGTATCACTCTCTATTTATATACATCTCTCTATATCTCTCTTTCTGTTATATAACTGTTATATAACTGTCTCTCTCTTCATCTCTCTCTATTATAATGTCCACCTCTCTCTCTATCTGTATCCATCTCTCTAGATCTCTATGTCTGTCAATCTTTCTCCATCTCTCTCAATCTCTCTGTAATTCGTTATCCTTCTCATTCTTTTTCTTCTTCTATATATTCACCGCCCACGATCAATCTATTGATCATTGTGTCTCTTATTCAATGTTGTTTTGCAATGGGGATTTGCAATGTTTCTGTGCCTGATGTTGATGAGGATATTTCTCTGATTGCAAGTGCCACCTTAAGCGGGAATTATGCAATGGGGATTTGGAGGCTTGGGGCAAATTACACAAATGTGTCTAGTTTTTTCGCCTCAACTGTACATTTTGAAAGCTTTCTCAAGTCCTTGATTGTATTGGGAATGAATGAGCAGCTCATATAATGGGTTCTTGCTGGTATGACCCTGAATAGCCTGTCATGGCCTCGTCGCTGTCTATGGGGGAAAGGGACGAGTTTTTGTTTAATTCTGGAACGATGGACCAGCCAATTATTTATCTTGTTCATCATGGAGAGCCTGGATTGTCGTCATCGTTCCTACAATGGTGACCAGCCTAGTGTTTCCAGCATGCTGCTGACACTAGAGGTATTCCTGTATCGCTTCAGGACAAAGCGTGGAATGCCTCCAGCCTGTCACGGCTCCTCAGGCTAAAAGGTCCCACACTGAAGATGCGTAATCTAAAACTAGACCGACAAAGGCGGTATATGCTCTTTCTTTTACACAGGTGTTGCCAATCTTTAGATTTCGCCTTAAGAACCCAAGGGTCTTGTTTGCTTGGTTACATACATTGTTAATGTGCTCGTCGCAGCGGACCTCTCTTTGATTGGTAACACCCATGTATGGCCGTACAGTTTATATGTGCAGTGTAGAGGAGTAAAACTTCTACAAACTGATAGTGTATGGCACTTGGAAGGGTGAAATTCCATGTCCCAGCTCATCTCCTACTCAGCTAACAGATTGAGATTCCGTTTTTAGCTGGTCCTGGTCAGATCTGTTAGCTATCGTCCTATACACCGTTGTGTCATCTGCGAACAGTCTTGCTTGGCATTTCAGTTTCTCGGGTAGGTCATTAATGTATGCTAGGAACAAATAGGGGTCTAGCACTGATTCCTGGGGGACCCCTGACTTCACATCGGCAAAGGAGGAGCTTGTACAGTCCACAACTACTGCTTGGAATCGTTGTCTGAGGAAGCTAGAGATCCATGTTTTAGTTGGGCCTTGGATCTCATATCTGTGGAGTTTGTGTAGATGCAAACTATTATTTGCACGGTCAAAAGCCTTTGCGGAGTCCATCACCAACATGTCAGTCTGCTTGTGGTTCTCCAGATTGGTCATCAAGTCTTCTACAAATTCAAGGAGCTGGGTCCTACATGATCTATTGATTCGGTAACCATGTTGACAGTCATTTATATATTTTGGCTTCAAGACTGTGCTTACGATCATGTGCTCCAACAGTTTGCAGACCACGCTGGTGAGGGATATTGGACGATAGTTGGCAGGGTCGGAATGCTCAGCTTTCTTGTAGATTGGAGTGACTTGCGCTGTTCTCCAGTCTGCTTGAACATTTCTATCTCTATCCATCCATCTCTCTTTTTCTCTCTCAATAAATGTACATATCTGTCTGTCTATTAGTCTTTCGATATCAATCTCTATATATCTTTCAGGCTTTCTATATCTCTAACTCTTCCTTAATATGTATATCTTTATCACTATATCTCTTTCTAGATTCATGTCTCTCAATTTATCTCTCTCTCATTTACATTCCACCCCATCAGGGTCGATCTTTCAATGTTATGCTCTCTATGTGACATATGCCTCATTATCTCGCTCACTATATCTCTCTTTTTTTGTTTTGTTATTTCTTTATGTTTCTTTCTGTCTCCCTTTCTTTCTGTCGCATGATTTATTGGCGGGTCACGTTTCATATAATGTGATTAATCGCTAGATGCGATGTTTTGATAAGAGTATTTGATTAGTGGAAATACGTTTCCAAGTGTTGGCGCAGGAAATCTGGCGCCTAGTACCTGAAATAAAAAACTGCTGTGCGCCCAATTTTTTTTTTTTTTTTTTTTTTTT
>CAXITT010001073.1:48589-63028 GCA_964033795.1 Lymnaea stagnalis | reverse complement strand
ATTTTTTGGGGATAAGTTTGATCTTAATTATGGGGCGCCCCAACACTAAAAATCAGCAGCCGCCCTCGCAGTAAAGGATCATGGGGTCGGACTCGTTGGGGCAATTCATCTGTTTCGTGAGGTCTTACATAACGCGTAGGTACGGACGTACAAGAAGTCATGCTGCCGTCTTTTTTTTAAAGACGGACCAAAGACTGGGTGCTGGGTGGCCGAATGGTCTAAAGTGAGCAAATCTCAAAATGGTGGTCGGGAGTTCAATTCCAGCCAAAGCCCAGTCAAACCCCCGACAAAAAGATGGCTAACTTTCAATTCAAACCAGGATCAAAAATGATCACTAAATTAAATAAATGATCATTTATTGATTCTCATTGTAATATAAAAAAAAGAAAACAAAAAGACAAAACAAATGTAGGTAACATCGTGAATGCAACATCTTTAGATTTGTTCGTTGCTTACGGCCATTGGACTTTTTATGTTGTCAAACCAAGGAGAAATGTATCTACTTCCTTCCGGTGAATATCATTTCCTCTTTTTTTTTCGACATTTTTTTTATATATGTGGAATCGTTCGCAAAATAAGCAATGGCCACGCCATGTATAGTAATATCGACTGTTGTTAGAACATGTAGGTAGTCAAATTTGCATGCAAGCTTTTATTGTAAAATAAATTATTGATGCTAAAACATCGGACGATAACCATATTATTGGTTTTTGAATCTGATTCCTGTGTCAGTGAAGATGTTTGGGACATGTATTTCCCGCACAGGTACTGTGAACCAGGAAAAAAATCCCCATAGGTGGCACTCTACAAACATAAGTGGCTTAAAACCCACATAAAACTTCTATAAAAATGTAGTTTACAAAAAAAGGCAGATGGCGTCCTTGCTGTTCCTACTATAATATATTAAAATGCAGTTTACCAAGAATTAGAGAACATATATAACTGTTTAAATTGAAAAGACATACACACGAAACAACATAGGAAATCTGGTTTTTAAACATAGGAAAGTTCGTAGACCCAATGTCCCCAAAATATTGAATAAAAAGGTTTCTTTAAAATTCAAAAATGCTATCCATTATATATTTGTATCTTACTGTCATAATTTCAAAGCATACGTCTCACTTATAGATGTTCTTCATTCATTGGTCCTGGGTAATATCTTAACTAGAACATGGATAGAGATTATGAACATGAAAGTTATCCATGTTGAATAAAAAATGATACAAACCATTAACTCAGGAAAACTTGGCATATGCAACATAAGAAACTTGGTATACACAGTACATAAAAGCTGCAAAAATAATGTCTCTTAATTTGCAGACAACACAATGTTCTCATAATTCAAAAAATGTTGGCATTTCAAACCTGTCAGAGATCTTTACATATAAAAGTAGTGGACGCTGTAAACATGAGATAATGGAGTGACAAGTAGTAGTGGAAGTTATATTTCCAAAACTTTATTAGTTTCTCAAACAAGTAAATTTAATGTTCTACAAGAATCATCACATTATATTGCAGTCTCTCCCCTTATCAACCTTACATTATATGACAATTAAATGTACAAAAATTATGATAATTGTCTTGCCATTACAACAGCATATTGTCATCACTGTCATGATTTAGCACATAGGTGTCCACCATAAAAGCTTAAAACCAGCTGGTTCGCTGCTTTCACAACAACCTTGGCCAAATATTAAATACAAAAACAAATCAGATAATGATTGAATATATTTACAACAAAAAAAATAGTTTCACAACTAGTGTCTTTTTGTGCCACTGCCCCATGCCCGTTTCTCCCTATTGACGATGCGAAGTGATCTGCGTGGTGTGATTGGAGGAAGTACAACTTGCATTGTGATCATGTGTTTACTTCGTGAGTGTGCTGAATGTTCGGCTGCAGTCATTACAGTTACACACATGTAATGCTACTTTGGTAAAACCTGTTTTAACTGAATAGCATCTCCACTGGACACGCATGATTTTAATCCTTGTCTGTGAGGATGAGCTTACATCGGTTAGTTACCCTGTAGCCCTTGTGGCACCCATACACATACAACTTGTTATAAAAATGCAGTTTACAAAAAGTGGCACATTGTCACATCAGCATATTCTTCTTTACATGTCATGTTTAGATGTTGAATTAATTGATCTATTCTTCTAATTTCTAAACCACAGATCAGTATTGATCAGATATTGATGAGTGTGCATATAGAACACACACATGACAAAAGTTGTGTTTAAACACTGAGGTTGGTTACCCATATTCCCGTCAAAGTAAACAAAAACTGAAAATTGTAATGGATCTTGCCAGCAAGGTAGATTTATTTAAAATTAAAGTTTTTCAAAGTAGGACTTTTTCAAATGAACTCAAGGCCAGGTGGGAATAGTTCAATTGATTTAAATGCAAGGAATAAATAGTTAAACTAAATTTAATTCAAAAAATAAAAATTCAAATGAATTAAAAGCAACATAGAAATAGTTCAAATGAACTCAATGCCAGGTGGCCATAGTTCAAATGAATTTAATGCAGCTCAGAAATAGTTAAATGAATTAAATGCTACTTGGGAATAGTTTGAATTAAGTTAATGCAAGATTGGAATAGTTCAAATTATGTTTTCAAAGCAAAGTAGGAATAGTTCAAATGATTTAAATGCAAAAGAGGAATAGTTCAAATAAAATTAAAGCTATATTAAAAATCAAACCCTTGGGAAATAAAATTATTTTTAAATATGTAAAACAATTTTTGCTGAAACAATTTGTAACAACAAATGTTTAATTCTATCAGAACAAACTACTGCCACCCTGTGTAAGGAGAAGGGTTTTTCACAGGCTTGCTCAGTGAAGCGTTTACTCCATGCTTGCTCAGTTTGAAACTGCTCTGCTTTATGTAAATGCAAAACTGGATACACTCTGAGCCGAGACACAAAAGTATAGGGGATAATTTTTTTTATTTTATGTTTTTATTTTATTTTGGGGTAAAAGCGATATTTCCCATGTATATTTTATCATGTCTTTTAATTAAGATGTTTTTTATTCATAAATTATATGTACAGTGTTATCCTACATTTAACCTGTTCATTTAGATATCACTGAAGACATCAACTGTGATTTTTGAGTTGAAGACTGTGTCAACACATAGGCAGCTGACTTGGTAGGAAACGATAGACCAGCAATAAAAATAACATGTGTGAAGGTATGTCTGATAGATATATTTGAGTTCACTTTTGTGTATGTTTATTTTTTTTTTTAAAACTGGTGTTTTGTGTTCCTTAATAATAAAATAATATATAATTTAATAAAATCTATTTAAACATATTAATTACGCTCATCTTGATTTTCTAGAAAGATATAATCTTGTAGCTATAATGGCCATAAGAGATGAGCATTAAATTATTAAATGATAACATTTGTTTGTGTCTCAGATATCAATGAATGTACAACAAAAACCCACAACTGTGAGAATATATGTGAGAACACACGAGGAATCTTCAGCTGCAAGTGTAACTATTGGTACACTCCGGGGGACTGACTGGAAACATCAACTGCAAATGTAACTATCGGTACACTTTTGGGGGATTGACTAGAAACTTCAACTGCAAATGTAACTATTGGTACACACTTGGGGACTGACAATAACATTAAACTGCAAGTGTAACTATTGGTACACTCTGGGAAACTGACAGGAAACTTCAACTGCAAGTGTAACTATTGGTACACACTTGGGGACTGACAATAACATTAAACTGCAAGTGTAACTATTGGTGCACTCTTGCGGACTGACTGGAAACTTCAACTGCAAGTGTAACTATTGGTACACTCTGGGGACTTACTAGAAACTTCAACTGCAAGTATAACTATTGGTACACTTTTGTGGACTGACTAAAAACTTCAACTGCAAGTGTAACTATTGGTACAATCTGGGGACAGACTGAAAAAAACAACTGCAAGTGTAAATATCGGTTCAATTTGGGGGAATGACTAGAAACTTAAACTGCAAATGTAACTATTGGTACACTCTTGGGGACTGACAGGAAACTTCAACTGCAAGTGTAACTATTGGTACACACTTGGGGACTGACAGTAACATTAAACTGCAAGTGTAACTATTGGTACACTTTGGGGTACTGACAGGAAACTTCAAGTGCAAGTGTATTTATTGGTGCACTCTAGGGGACTGACTGGAAACTTCAACTGCAAGTGTAACTATTGGTAAACTTTGGTGAACTGACTGAAAACTTAAACCGCAAGTGTAACTATGGGTACACTCTGGGAACAGACAGGAAACTTCAACTGCAAGTGTAACTATTGGTACACTCTGGGAGACTGACAGGAAACGTCAATTGCAAGTGCAACTATTGGTACAATCTGGTGAACTGACAGGAAACTTCAACTGCAAGTGTAATTATTGGTGCATTCTGGGGACTGAAAAGAAACTTCAACTTCAAGTGTAACTATTGGTATACTCTGTGGGACTGACAGGAAACTTCAATTGCAAGTGTAACTATTGGTACAATCTTGGGAACTGACAGGACACTTCAACTTCAAGTGTAACTATTGGTACACTCTGGGCGACTGACAGGAAACGTCAATTGCAAGTGCAACTATTCGTACAATCTGGTGAACTGACAGGAAACTTCAACTGCAAGTGTAATTATTGGTGCATTCTGGGGACTGAAAAGAAACTTCAACTTCAAGTGTAACTATTGGTACCCTCTGTGGGACTGACAGGAAACTTCAATTGCAAGTGTAACTATTGGTACAATCTTGGGAACTGACAGGAAACTTCAACTTCAAGTGTAACTATTGGTACACTCTGAGGACTGACATGAAATTTCAACTGCAAGTGTAACTATTGGTACACTTTGGGGACTGACTGGAAACTTCAACTGCAAGTGTAATTTTTGTTAGACTCTGGGGGACTGACAGCTAACTTCAATTGCAAGTGTAACTATTGATACAATCTAAGGAAAGGACAGGAAAATTCAACTGCAAGTGTAACTATTGTTACACTCTGGGGACTGACTGGAAACTTCAACTGCAAGTGTAACTATTGTTACACTCTGTGGTACTGACAGGGAATTTCAATTGCAAGTCTAACTATTGATACATTCTTAGGAACGGACAGGAAACCTCAACTGCAAGAGTAACTATTGTTGCACTCTGGGGACTGACAGAAAACTTCAACTGCAAGTGTAACTATTGGTACACTCTGGGAGACTGACACGAAATTTCAACTTCAATTGTAACTATTGGTACACTTTGAGGACTGACAGAAAACTTCAACTGCAAGTGTAACTATTGGTACACTCTGAGGACTGACAGGAAACTTTAACTGCAAGTGTAACTATTGGTGCACACTTGGGGACTGACAGGAAACTTCAAGTGCAAGTGTAACTATTAGTACACACTGGGGACTGATAGGGAACTCCAACTGCAAGTGTAACTATTGGTACACTCTGGGGACTGACAGGAAACTTCAACTGCAAGTGTAATTTTTGGTGCAATCTGGGGACTGACTGGACACTTTGCTTTAAAATTAAGAATTAAGAAATAAACTGATAGGAGTTCATTGAATTAATATCAAACTCTACCACAGTCAGTGAAGTAGCTTGGATTAGTGCTAGCAGCCCCGGCCAAGATTTTTTCTACCGTTTTCCAGAAAATGAATACCAAAAAATAATTTGCATTTTGCTGAAAATACCACCCCTCCATATAAGAGAAAAAGTACTCCCTGGAGTGCAACACCTATTTTGCCTGCCACCCTCCTTCCTTAACCACTGACCACAGGAAATGTCATTCTTATGAATGAAAAGCTCTGGAAAGAAAACATTTATTTCTGTAATCCCTTTAATTAATATAAGGCTGAATTATACTAGACTTTGGTAAAGTTTATAAAAAGGACAATTTGTTCAAAAGTTTATAGCGTATTGAACACATAGGTATATGATTGACTTTTTCATGTTTAAAAAAAAATTGAATTTTAAGGGACATTTTGTGTGACCTCAAATGTGGTTATATCTGTTCTTTAGCCCAGGTTACTAACACTACATATTGTTTGTGTAGAAGTTGATAGAGTCTTCAAGGAACTGTAACATGCCAATCTGAGGAATGAGCTGAGGATTTGATAATTGATGTTAAAAAAAACATTGACATGACCGTGCCAGGTTTTTCTATATTGATTTTTTTTTTTTTTTTATTTGCTTTGTCAAAAAAACTAAAACAATTTAAAATGTTAAGATTTATTTATAAAATAAAATGTTTTTTTTGTTTTTAATAGATATTTAAAAGGTTTAAAAAAATGAAATAACTTGAGTTTCCAAAACGACATCCATTCATCCATCTATTTTAACAGATATCAGTGAATATACCTTTTATCACTTGAAACTGTGTTACCAGACAGGCAAATGTGTTAACACTTTAGGTTGTTATTGATCTTGTCTTTTTGGCTATTTCCTAAATAACAATGGCCGCTCTGGTGTTGGTAAGAAGATTTTGAGATATTAAATACATTTCTAAAATTTCTATTGAGTTGTTCTTATACATTTTAAAATGTTTAAACTGTAATTGAATAATAAATAAATTATTTAGTTTCAACAAAATATAGCTTAGATCAAAATGTAAAATATTTCCATTGAAACAAAAAGAGATCTAAAAAAAATTAATAGCTATACTTAACTCTTTAGTCATTTAAATATGGGTAATTATTTGAATTTTTATAAATAACAGACACAATTTTTTTTTAAATAACTTGTTAGAAACAATTTGTGTGAGATATGAATAAATTTAGGACATTTTGTCAATAAAAAGTTTAGATAAATTAAACAATAAGAGCATACACTACATGACACTATTATGGCCAACATTTTTTTCAGGTCTGATACTGTATTTATTGTTGATACTTTTATAATAACCATCATATTACTGTATGTTGTTGAGTTCTTCTATGATTTCTTTATCTATGCAGCTTGTGGTTAAGGTAAAAAGGACCCAAAGGTAGCAATGACTTTGCCTATGGTACTGGTGCTGACTGCTGTGACCCTGTGAGAGGATGTCTCTGTAAACCAGGATTTAGTTATAAGGTTAACAGTTTAATTATTTTGTGTCATGTATCCAAATAACTTGACACAATTTTAAAAACCATTTGTGACGTATGTTCATGTTTTTTGTAACCATAGGAGCACAATATGACAGATATGTAGATGAATTTTCTACTTGTCTCCTTATCTGTCAGGCAAGGGAAAAGTATGTCAACAGTTTTGTCTGTACCAGTTGTCAATGTTTAGAAGGATAAAGTAAAGTAATTGGACAATTTGAACGTACATTATTTTGTCAAATTAATCTTATTTTTAAGACAAGTGCCTGCTAAAGAGATCAAATTATTTGTTCACCATAATCTAAAAAAAGGATTTACTAAAGATATTCATTTGGTTTAACTTTTTTCTGAACATTATTGTTGAGGCTAGGATCAGAAATGATATTTAAAATGTGTACCATTAATTCGAAAATAATAAAAGGTATAAAAGTTTAGATTAAGTGGGTTTAAATTTGAATTTCACATTAAACTAAACCCCTTAACATTAAATTAAGTCTAAGAAATGAATATTTATTAGAAATAGGATAATTTTTGTTAACATTTTTATTACAAAAATCAATTTTCCATATTTGAGAGGATACATACTTTTGTGCTTAGTTATGGATAAAATTAGGATTATACTAAATCTACTTATTATAATTTTTAAATATCAATAATATGTGTTGTTATATATTAGTTAAAATACCAATACAATTGTCTGTCAACTTTTATTACAGACATTAATGAATGTTCCTGGTATCTGACCAATGACTATGATCAAGTTTGTGACAACTTTGTGGGTGGTTTCTCCTGTTCTTGTCACTCTGGATACAAGGAGTTCAACAGAACATCTACATGTTAGACCGGTTTACTTATATAAGTATATCATCATTTAACCAAATGTGTCATATAGGCCAATTTAATGATACAATATTGTTATGGAATTTTTAATTTGTTCATTGACGAGAATTTGAACAACCTATGATTTTTTGTGTAAGTATAAACAGTGTTGGCCTGGTCAGACTAATAAGCTGATGTTAACTTGAAGATGTTCCACTGTCTACCAAGTCAAACCTGTACAATGGTGTACTAGCTTTTTGATGAACTCTTACAAAATATATTAAAATGTTATAATTATTGGTTCTGCCCTTAGGAGCATGGTATATATCTGAGTCAATGGTTTACTAATGACTTAACACAATATGCATTTTATGTAATATTTTATTTATCCATTTAAAAAAAAATGTATAGACATAAACTGAACTTGGCTATTGGTGAATAAAATAATGACAACACCATTGGTGGATATGATTGCTCTTATAGTTATGGATTAATGCTGGATGTGGATCGAGTCAGTTTTGTTGGTAAATTTATGAAAAGTCATATTAAGCTAAGGATATATAAAATAAAAAAAATTAGTATTACTTTAGTGGTTATTAAAAAGTTAACTAATTTAAAGCAAATCTTTCTCCAGGGATTAATTCAATTTAACCATTTATATAACAAAATCCCTTATAAAATATTTCATACACATTCAGATGGATGAGACACAGATATGGAACTATATTTTTTTCCAATCATTACAACTTGAATAAATGATAATAACATTCTTCATATATTTGTTAAACCCTTTTCTTCTGATGCATAAAATTAATAGTGCGTAAAAAAACATATTGTTAAGAAGTAATTGATCTACTCCTTTTTCAGTTTCTGATGTTTGTATTCCAACCATTGTTCTGACTAATTTCCTGTAGAAAATGACAACCCAGTCTATGTATCATCACTGTTAGGACCTTCTCTATATATCCACAGTCTTTGGACCTTGTCTATGTATCATCAGTCTGAGTAAGTTTCAATGTATCATCAGTCTGATTACTTTGTCTATGTATCATCAGTCTGAGGACCTTGTCTATGTATCATCAGTCTGAGGACCTTGTCTAATCAGTCTGATGAATTTGACAATGTAGTATCAATCTAATCAAATAATTTGCAAAATTGTAAAGTAGAGCGATGCTTTTCCGAATGCCATTACACCGAACGTCTGTTATACCAATGCCCTCCTTTTTAAATATATATATATATATGTATATATATATATATAAAATTTAACTGAATTTTCAGTGTGGGAGACAACAAATTTCTATTGGTCAGGTCAACTAGTAATTAGCACTCGAGTGTTGACAAGTTGAACTGACAGACAATATAAGCTAACTGTATACATGCACACACCACACTCAATATATTTACATATACTGACATTGTTAGTTTCATCACTAGAATAAGTTAAGAAGTTTATAATGGGATGTTATTAGTTTAAGTTTAAAAAAAATGTTTAAATGTAAGCAAGTGGTTAAAAAAAACAGAGTAACTGTTCTATTAGATTTCTGACCAATGGCAGACTTGTATTTTGTACAGGGATGTTAACACAGCTATGTCAAGCAACCCATAATGATAGACAGCATTTTAAAATCTTCTTCTCAAAAATATAACCTCCTTTAAAGTGCACATACAACAGATACAAGATTAAATAACTCATTAAAAATATCTCAATAAAATATTGTCACTGCACTCATTTACTACATCCGTTTTCTAAACAATATTTAATGTGTTTTGATGATTTAAATGGTTTTATAGATTAACGCTCTTCAAAGCAAGACAAAAACAAGAACAACAATATTTTAATTTTTCCATTTAATGAAATATACTGTCCATGTCTGGCGTCAGATAACTCTATCTGTATGATCCATTTCTTCAAAAAATGTGGTAACTGATGTGACGTACCAGTACGTCAAGTGCGTTTGTTCCGGGCACTGAACGTGTACATTTTGTGGTTTGTGATGCTATCAAAGAGAGGACAACAGTGCAATTGAAATAAAATATTTGATTATGTCGTATCTGTGGTTATCTGACAAATGATATTTTATTGAAGGGTATCTCTGTTATGAGTTCTCTTTTTGGCACTCTGTCTAGAGATTCGTTATTTAAGCCAAATTACCACACATACATAATAGCATATCTATTTACGAATAGTATAGACTGAATCGAAGTCTTTGTAAAAGAAGAAATAACTACACGTATTTATTGAATAATAATATTTACAAATTCCTCCGTAATGCGCTCTTGGTGATTAAAATATATACATCAAATGGAAATCCTCTTATTAGAAAGGTTTATCAATGCAATGCAAGTGTCTCTAACATAATGACGGTATCATCTTTATTAATGCTATATTGCTCAAGGTTCTATACTCAATCTTTGTTGACTTAGCCTTTATAGTTTCAGCAATGATCTTGGTGGATCACACATTGTGGGAGTTCTTTCTGTTCCAGAAGCGTGACCCTGTTCCGGTCTTTAGAGCCGTTCTAAGCGTAGAAAAATCGGAATTCCTGGTCGTAGATTACTGGGAAGATGACTCTCCAGCGATAAATCGTGGTAGTGAGAGTCTCTGGATCTGGAACTCTTTGTAGTAGCTGTCAGGTAGTTTGGTGTATGTTGTAAATCAATTCCCTATTTGCAGCTTCAAGTGTAAGTCGGTCCAGTAATAGAAACCAGGCTAAAGGCAAATGATAAAAAATGGATAAGTATCCAAGCAAAAAGTCGTAATCTGAAAAGTCCCGTTCCAACAGCAACGAAATCAGATCGATGTATGGAAGGTGATATAGCTTGTACATATACATCCTATTTGTTGATAGATGTATAAGTCTGATCATTGTAGGCGTAAGCATATGCTGCTTCACGACAATGTTGGACCAAGCAAAAATTTTAATTAATTAAGTATTTGACATTGTAACATTATCAATCATTAAATTTAGAGGTACATAATATACATATTGTCTTCTAGTTAAAAGAGACAAGGGCGAGTTGGAACAACAACCTACCATCCCCATGATAGGATGGCGGCGTGTCTTAGCCCACGGCAAAATCAATCATAGAATGCATAATATCAATATAATGGAATATAGGCATTATAATAAGATCAAATACGATCGAATCATTTCTACAAAGTGTATGAACAATAGAAGTGCAATACAATAATATCAAAATCATTGTTGCGTACCTACAAGTACTCTAGGTAGCAGTCGCAGTTATTTACAACACTAATGAAATACTAAGTCTAGTTACTCCAACATCCACAATCAAGCGTTCAGATCTTAAAAGACATATATACTTGCTAGTAGACTAGGTTGAAGTTATAGATCACGCTACTTAAGACTCTAGTGAAGTTATCTCCAGCGTTCACCGAACCATTTAATCCCCGGCTGACCAGTCAACCCTACACGCATATTTTATCTAACACAACACGTTGCCTCACACGTAAAATTATATACATTGCTATTTAACTTCTATTCAATAATGGTTAGATGTTTATACAACATGACAATAATAATGTTGATATCTTAAGACTTTCTGTATTCTTTTCAAACCACACACACTTTACTAATAAATAAAATGTATAATCAGAAATAAATTGTGATACATTGATTGTTCCAGAATTAGAAAACACTGTGTACTTATTTCTTCTTATTAATTATGTAAAGTTTATTCCCGTATAGTAGAAAAATAAATTGTTTCTTTATTTACACATTTAAATTTAATGACGTCATGCGGGCCCCTTTGTATTTAATCCTTCTATCTGTATTTTGCTAAAGTTTTTTTTGTCTCTTTAGTTAAATTGGGACTGTATGAAAAGATTGATCTATAATTTAAACAAAGCCAGTACATTTTTTTAAAGTTTTACATTATTTTGTTTTTTCAAAATAGTGCAGCATGGTAACAACATGTGCAAAATGATTGGTTTGCAACATCTTGTTCACTTTCTAACACTACCTTCATCTTAATCAATCAAACAATATCAAGCTCATCAAAAAAATAACAGACAACGAACTCTGATTATGTCTCATAGCGAGATGTTGAATCACAAAGTAGGTCAAATAAAAAGCTTGTCAAAACAGACTGACACAATACTAAAAAGCAGTACTCTATCACACGGACTCATGAAGTGATAAAGTAACAACCACAACAGACAAAATAATTTCTAGCCTGACCTGCTCCCAATACTAACCACCCTCACTAAACCTTAACAAGCCTCCCTAATCCTAACCAGCCTCACCAAACCCAAATCAATCTCAATAAACTTAACAAGTCTCACCTAATCCTAACCAACCTCACCAAACCCAAACCAGCCTCACAAAACCTTGACAAGTCTCAACTAATCCTAACCAACCACACCAAACTCAAACAAGCCTCACTAAACCGTAACACGCCTCCCTAATCCTAACCAGCCTCATTAAACCCAAATCAATCTCACTAAACTTAACAAGTCTCACCTAATCCTAACCAACCTCTCCAAACCCAAACCAGCCTCACTAAACTTAACAAGTCTCACCTAATCCTAACCAACCTCTCCAAACCCAAACCAGCCTCACTAAACTTAACAAGTCTCACCTAATCCTAACCATTCTCACCAAACCCAAACCAGCCTCACCAAACCTTAACAAGTCTCACCTAATCCTAACCAACCACACCAAACTCAAACAAGCCTCACTAAACCTTAAAAAGTCTCACCTAATCCTAACCAACCACACCAAACTCAAACAAGCCTCACTAAACCTTAACAAGCCTCCCTAATCCTAACCAGCCTCACCAAACCCAAATCAGTTTCACTAAACTTAACAAGTCTCACCAAATCCTAACCAACCTCACCAAACACAAACCAGCCTCACTAAACCTTAACAAGTCTCACCTAATCCTAACCAACCACACATAACTCAAACAAGCCTCACTAAACCTTAACAAGGCTCCCTAATCCTAACCAGCCTCACCAAACCCAAATCAGTATCACTAAACTTAACAAGTATCACCTAATACTAACCAACCCCACCAAACTCAAACCAGCCTCACTAAACCTTAACAAGTCTCACCTAATCCTAACCACTCCCTCGAACACACCGTTCAATTGAAAGATGCCAGCCATTAAATTAAAGGTGCTAATACTTGTTTAGTTAAAGCTTTAAGTTATTTGAAACAAGTGTTAATGCGCATGTTCCCATCCAGGTCCTACAAAATGCAAATGCCCTAGTAGGGTGACTACAGCAAAATGTCACTAGTTTTGCTTCGTTTCAACTAACTCGTATTTTTTGACAGTCATGCAATCTATTTTTCCCTTTTTTTAAAAAAAAAAAATTGTAAACTAATAATTAACAGGCATAACTAAGTTTTGTTTGTTGCTGTTATTTTTTTTTTGACTAAGGAAGGCAACACGTTTGCGTATTTTGTGAAACCATCATTGGAAACTTCCCAAAAATTGTTTTATTTACAGCATATTTTCTGTTTATATAAAACACAAACGCATTTAACATAACAATATATCATAAATTTTGTACTAATTGTATGCTCCTATTAAATTCTAAATTTATGTAAACAACAACAAAAAGTTTTTAAAACATTTTTTTCTGTGTAACTCAACCAACTTTGGAATCAAGTACATTTAAAAGTATATATAAAGTTTATTTTTAACAGCTAAACGTCATCATATACCGTATAATAAACGCCTATTCCTACTTTAAAAGTCATGCTTTTATTGTGAAATAGAATTTGAACACAAATTGCACATGTTTGCTACTTCGTCCTTTTATGCCGTGTTATTAAAGTTGTAAGACTTGTGAAGTTACTGGAATAAAAAAATAAATACAAATACCGTATCAATTTTGTAGGGGTAATAAGGGGAGAGACTGCAATCAGGTTAGTACAAAATTAAATGAGTAAAACAGAGTATGGTTAAACCTGAAAAATTAATCGCAACAAAACAGCGAACGTGTCGCTCTTCAAACCTTTGAATCCATCATAATACCTCCTGAAAAGGAACATCATCTATTTCTTCTTGATGTATGTTCTCTATACACTTCTATCCCCCACACTGACGGTCTCTTAGCTCTCAAATTCTTTCTCGAGACTAGACCCCACCCATCTATACCCACCAACACCCTCCTCAGATTGGCTGAACTAGTCCTCACCCTCAATTCGTTTGAGTTTGGTGGCCAATTCTTTGACCAAATCAGTGGTGTTGCTATGGGGACTAAAATGGGACCCAGCTATGCTTGCTTGTTCATGGGGCATTTCGAACACTTGGTCGAAAGCAGCTATACTGGACGCCTCCCTGAATTCTATAAGAGGTACATAGATGATGGTATAGGGGTCACCACTATGGAGAGGAGTGAACTTGACCTGTTCATTAACTTTGTAGGCTCCTTTCACCCCTCCATTAAATTCACATCTCTTATCTCTGAGACCTCAGTCAATTTCTTAGACATTACAGTCACTCTTCACAAAGACACCCTACACACCTCTGCCTACTTTAAGCCCACTGA
>CAXITT010001073.1:15918-48391 GCA_964033795.1 Lymnaea stagnalis | reverse complement strand
GATGTCATTTTCAGCTGTGTTTAAATGGTATCATTGTTATCAAAGTAATTACTCATTTAGATACACATATCTTAGTCAGTATTTAGTTAGATCTCTTATGTATTCTTTAAATTTATTAATAGATTTTTAAATAAAAAAAACAATGAAAATTACCTAGTACCTAGCCCTATTCACTAAACTTAGTACTAACTAATAGTAGTACTGTATCTCAAGTGGGAATATTTAATTTAGGCATTCTACAATATTAAGGCCTTATTTAGTTTGTTGAAATTTTAAGAAAATCCATGATTTTGATAATTTATCATAAAAATGAATAATAATAAATATATTATTTTCATCATGCAAACTGATTTTTTTTAATTTTTTTTTTTACAGTTGTAGGCAATACTCAGAGAAAATACCACACAGAACAACAGTTGTATGTGATCTTTGAACAATCGTCAGATATCAGAGAAATATCCTCATCCTCTGATGAAATCGATATAGATGACGACATTGATTACAATGAATCAAACTCTGACAATGAATCATCTGAAGACGAAGAACCTCAGCTGTTTTTTAAAAACACAAAACATTAGTATGACGATAATAGTGTGGTGATATTTTATAGGCTTAATGAATAATTTTGGGGTGACACTTGGCTCTATTAAAGCAATAATATTTATTGTAGGCATTATCAAGCTTATGATCTACGTTTTAAATTTAACAAGCAAAGGGCATTAAAACTAGTGTAAAAATGTGTCCAGCAGGCTACACAAGAGGATCCAAACGAAAATTAGCTACCAAGTTAGAATAACACATAGAAAACTAATGTACAGTGGGCTGCACGCCTGGACTCAGGAGGTTAAAGTGCTTATTTTTCAGGAATTTCATGGCCCACTAAGTAAGTCATTGTCCCACTATGTAATTTGCCCACTATGCCTTTAGTCCACTATGTTCATGGACTATTATTTCAATGGCCTATTATGTCAATGGCCCACTATGCCCATGTCCCACAATGCAATGTCCTACTATGTCATTCGCCCATTATGCTAATGGCCTACTATATCATTCGCCCATTATGCCTATGGCCCACTATGTCAATGGCCTATTATTACAATGGCCCACTATGTCATTGGCCAACTATGCCAATGGCTCACTATGTTAATGACCTATTTTGTAAATGGCCAACTAAGTCATTGGTGCGCAATGCCTTTCGCCAACTATGTTAATGGCCCTTTATTTAAATTATGCACTATATCAATGCCCCACTATGTCAATGACCCACTACGTCAATGGCCAACTAAGTCATTGGTGCGCAATGCCTTTCGCCCACTATGTTAATGGCCCTTTATTTAAATTATGCACTATATCAATGCCCCACTATGTCAATGACCCACTATGTCAATGGCCAACTAAGTCATTTGTGCGCAATGCATTTCGCCCACTATGTTAATGGCCCTTTATTTAAATTATGCACTATATCAATGCCCCACTATGTCAATGACCCACTATGTCAATGGCCAACTAAGTCATTGGTGCGCAATGCATTTCGCCCACTATGTTAATGGTCCTTTATTTAAATTATGCACTATATCAATGCCCCAGTATGTCAATGACCCACTATGTCAATGGCCAACTAAGTCATTTGTGCGCAATGCATTTCGCCCACTATGTTAATGGCCCTTTATTTAAATTATGCACTATATCAATGCCCCACTATGTCAATGACCCACTATGTCAATGGCCAACTAAGTCATTTGTGCGCAATGCATTTCGCCCACTATGTTAATGGCCCTTTATTTAAATTATGCACTATATCAATGCCCCACTATGTCAATGACCCACTATGTCAATGGCCAACTAAGTCATTTGTGCGCAATGTCATTGGCCCACTATGTAAATGGCCCTTTATTTAAATGATACACTATATCAATGCCCCACTATGTCAATGACCCACAATGTCAATAGCGCACTGTGTTAATGGCATTCTAAGTCTGTGGCCAAATATATTAATTACCAACTATGCCAATGGCCCACTACTTGTAATAGCCCAGTATTTCAATTACCAACTATGCCAATTGTCCACTGTACCAATGCCAAAACATTTTAATGACCCAGTATGTTAATTTCCCACTACATCTAAAACTCACAACGTCAATGACCCACTATGTCACTAGCTACTTTAGAAGAAAGTTGGTGCTATTATATTTCTTTTTCTCCAATTCTACAGCTCCGCCCTGTCCCGGGTATCTGGCCTTTTAGCAAATATCACATCTTTTTTATATAGCGTTTAATGTCTTTATGCATGCGAGGCTAAAGAATTGTGAATAGATCATTTCTCTAGTCTTATGTATGGACATGAGTCCAGCCATAGGTCAAGAATGTCAATTTAAGAGAAAGCATGTTATACCTTTAATCATTGTTGACTTTATTTTGATAACATAAAATGGCTTGTATTTGTTTTTTCTTGTGCATTTTTAAAAATTTCAATCCAATCTGGGGCCACATTTGCCAGTGACTTGCAGTTAATAAGACCTATTGTCAATCTAATCTGGGGCCACATTGGCCAGTGACTTGCAATTAATAAGACCTAATGTCAATCCAATCTGGGGCCACATTTGACTTGCAGTTTTTTAGACATTTTTCTTTGGCATACTCCTAATAAAAGTTATATTTTGTCAGACGACGAAATTTGTATTTATTTAAATACTTCTGTGCTTGAGAAAACATTAATATATTAATTTTTAAAAAAGGAAAACTTCCTTCTGTAGTTACATTAACGAAAAATTGTTTGCGAAATTTCAAATAATTTTAGTAATACATTTTAATTTATTTTTTTTATTTAAAGAAAATAAAATTGATATTCATAGCTAAATGGAACTACTTAGAATCTCTTCCAATACTCTCGTTCAGCTCTCAAATGTTTCTTATGAGTTGTGTGTCTGTGGCTTCATGTGATGGAGCTTTACAAAATAAATGCTTATCACGAACTATTTAAGAGCCACCATGGGGCAGTCAATATCTTCTGATCTAGCATTGCTGACAATTGAACGGTGAAGGAAATTAATTGTGACTAAATGATTGACAAATATGCAGATTTGAAGACAAGGAAAAGTACATTTAAAAAAAAAAGTAAATTTAATGCAAAAGTAACTATAACTTAATGTTGTTACAGTTCTTAAATAAATTTCTTTTTTTTTTATTATTAACTGTATTGAAATTTTAAACTGAGGACATATTTCAACTATAAGAAATCAATCGTGGAAGTCAGAGAGAAAAGTGGAGTTGGAGGGGAGGGGGGGGAGTTGACACAGTGATTCAACACTCCAGATGACACAATGACTTACCACACCAGATGACACAATGACTTACCACAATCGGATGTCATCAAAGGTATAATACACCTGGTGACACCAACTCTAGCTAAGCCAAAGGTGTTATATTAACATTTTTTGTATAATATGTTTAAATAACTTATTACTTAGTGCAGTGGAAACATATTTTTTTTAAAACTTCTTTTGATTGATAATAATTTACTTGTATATCACGTGTCCTCATCTGGAAGCTTTTTTGAGTTTTACACATTAAATATGCTTTCAAATTAGAATGTTCTTAATATGTAATATCACATAACAATAAATAAACCTGACTAAATTGCACCAATTCTGTTAAAAATAAAAATCTTAGAAGTAATGATTGTTCATTTGGTATTTAAAAAGCTCCTTACTTGTTAAAATTTACATTTTTACTCTGGCGACGCTTGTAATTAATTCAGTGTAAAATGTGTTATATTTTATGTCTCTAAACTAAGTAAATTTTTAAAAACCAAACATTTGCAATATTTCATTCGGACACAACTGCCAAGAGAATGCAACAAACTAATACAGATAAATAAAGAGTAATGAATATTATTATTTGAGATTCAGTTTTAAAATAATTGTTTTTAAAATAAAAATTAATTACAAATAAATAAAACATGAAAATTCATGGGAAACAATCGTTATTTTTTTTTTTTTTTTGGAAAAAAATTAGGATTTATTTCGACATTTGAATGTAATTTTGTTTTTATTATTCATTTTTTTTTTTCAAATAAAACAAGAAATAAAAACATATTTATTTATCAAGAAAACCTACAAAATGCATTTATTTATCATATTGCGTATTATTTAGGCTAAAGGAATAACTTTATTATTTTAACATATGTTTAAGTAATGCAAATCATGCCTAATCAACGTTCATATGACTTGAAATACTCGTGTAAATTACATGCTTTTAACAAAGCAGTAGTTCACCTTAATTCGATCCCTACATTTATGGATATAATGTCAATAAATAGTCAGCAAGCCTTATTTCACAGGCCATCTAGTTTAAATAAAAAAATCATGCCGTTTTTTAGCTATAAAAATGCCATTCTTCTAATGTTAATTCAATAAGTCTGATGCACATTGAGTTATGATGTAATTTTTTAAAGACGTTGTATGCGTCTGTTATAGGGCAAGATACTTAAACGTACTTTTCCCGTTTGTTCGTGCTTGGCTGGCACAATTTAGCATCGCCTCTTAACATTTGAACAAGATTGATAGTTTGCATATGGTCTTTTATATGATGTCTATACTGACGTAATTAATCTGCTGGAGAAAATCTCTTGGGTAATATGCGATTTTTAAATTGTATAGCTGAATGGGACAAAAGGTTTTGGACGGGTCCGTATTTTATTATTTTAAATTCATAGCTGAATGAGACTTTTTATTTTCTATTCCAATACTCTGGCTAGCCTTCATATGTTTCTTACGATGTGTGTGTCTGCGGATTCAAATGAGTTATCTATCTATCGCACATATTCTGGTGAAGTTCTGAGATTACTCTCTTATGACCCCGGCTAGTAAATTGGCTATCAACTCGATCTGTTGAGCTGAGCCATACAACATTTCCCTCACAAACGATCCTCCAACCACCCTGGCCTCCCCGGGAGATCTAGTGCGGGACATTCAGTCAACAGATGTTCTAAGGTCTCTGGGGCCAGGCTGCAATGCCGGCAGGTAGGATCTCTGTTGTTATCCAACCTCCAGAAATATGTGCGCAAGGGGCAGTGCTCGGTGCGCATCTGAGTCACTAGACTCTGCGATCTGCGACCTAACTCCCACCATGGGTCTTGTTTGGTAGGAGTGGGCAAATTCGAATAGACGCCTCTGGCGGTCGTGTTGTCAGCCCATTGCCTGTACCACTTCTGCCTGAAGTGGTCCACCAGCAAGTTTTTGACTCCCAAGAAAGTCATTGGTACTTCTGGCTTAGACTGGGCAGCCCCGGTTTTCGCCAGAGTGTCAGCAATCTCATTGCCACTGATGTTGACGTGCCCCGGTATCCATTGTATTTCGACCTTGCACCCTATTTCACCAAGCCTGCATATGTCGTTGTGAATGACATCGACCAAGCGAGTGGTACCCTGTCTCTTCTCCAAGATCTCAACAGCAGATCTTGAGTCTGAGAAGACAACAATATCAAGCCCCGCATGTTCCGTCCCTTCCAGAGTAATATGGACTCACTCCAGGGCCATGTGTATAGCTATAAGCTCCGCGTCAAAGTTTGACGCTGTAGTCCCACAAGGCCCCGAGAGTTTTTCATTAGGTGGTCCACCTACTGGGTACTGAATAAGCGCACCGTACCCAGCAGTTCTTGTCTTACGATCGGCAGAGCCGTCCGTGAACTCTTTCACAGGTATGTGTGCAAACACATCCATGGTGTCAAGGGCAGCCACTCTCTGTACATGTTCAGGGCTGCGTTTCTTATAGGGCGTCCGACGCTTTCCCTGGATGGGTGGGGGAAGATATTAGGACGTAAATATTTCCATCCCAATTCCTGAGCAAGTCGATCGAGTGCATTGTTTAAACGCATAGTGTCGGATCGACCGGGTATTCTACTGGTTGGGGCGGCCCCCAGGCGCGATCCTGGTCGAGCGCACCAGGCGCCAAGGAGGGGGGACTTGGGTGAGGGGCCTGGGTGGGGCCGTCCTGATAAGTGGGCATCTCCAACGTGCCGCTCCGTGGCCCGATACGTCGGACCAGTGAGGGGTAATTTGGGGGGGGGGCATAAGAGTGTAAACTCGCCCTGCTGACGCCATTTCTTGATGTAATATTTCAGTAACGCAATTGCTTTGGTGCGTAATATTTTCTGTTCGGAAATAAAATCTTCTCAATTTAAGCATTGTGTAAACAAATATTCGGTTTAAAAGTGGTTGGGACGTGAGAATATTAATATAGTTCATGGGCGTAAAATTGAAAGTGTGCAGTGACGTATTATGAGGGAAGGGGGAGCAGCAAATATTGCGATTCTTTTAAATGTGCGTTACTTGAGTTTATTTTTTGTCAAGTTATTTTAATAGATGGTAAGATATTGTTATTAAATGTTTGATATTTTGTTACGTATTGCGTATAAAGGAATATGACGCATTATTATTGTGTAGGGTGGTCTTGTGAGTAATTGCAGTTCAAGATGTAGGTTAGTTATGTAATAAAGATATTTTATGTTAACAAAAAATAGTGTGTGAGGTGAACATTCGACATACACCGCTTACATGTATACTCTCGTGGAAATTAATAACATGCTGCAACCATTTGACCTGAACCTCTAAAAATTACAACTTCTCGTCATTGACATTCTTCCATTGTCTCATTCATCGACCACCTTCAACGCTCATGCTGAACAGTCCCTCGCTACGGAACACTGACACAAACTCAACACAGAACAAAAACAAGCTGTTGACACTGTTTTATACGCTGAATACAGACATTCTCATCCGCGACAAACATGCTTCTTCTTAGATGGTCCAGCAGAAACAGGCAAAACGTTCGTCTACAAAACCATAATTCATACCATCTTAGGCAGGGGAGAAATTCCTACAACGGTAGCATCGACAGAAATAGGTACAATATTTTTACTAGAGGGACGTCCTGCAAAATCCGTTTTTAAAATACCCTTAAAGCTGACCACGACTTCCACATGCAACATTAAACTTACATTACTCCACTCTCAACATCTTCTGAAATCCAAAATGATAATATGGGACGACGTCCCAATGACACATACACAAGCATTCCAGGCAGTTGACAGGTTATTACGTTAATTCACGGTTGACACGCAGCAATTTTGAGGCAAAACAATACTATTGGCTGGGGATTTCCAAAAAATCCTCCCTATTATTATGCGTGGCTCCCGAGCATTTGCTGTCGCCAGTTGCATTAACAAACATCCTTTGTGGCGTAACATTCATGTCCTTACACTGACAACGAATATGCGAGCTCTTCCTCACGAAAATGATTTCGCCAAATGGCTCCTCCATGTAGGAGACGGAAAAAAAATGATACATTAGTTAAATTACTTTCATTTGTTTTTCCTGTTAATTCTAATCCCATCCAACAACTGTATTGCGCCATCGACTTCTCAACTGTCACTCCAGAACAACTCAGTACGCGAGCTATTTTAAGCGTCAACAACAAGACTCCATACATCTTGGAAGAAGCATTCTTGAAACTTATCCCTACGGACGAAGTAACTTTTACCAGTGTTGACTCCGTCGTCACAGACGATCGCGCAGATCAACTGTCATTCCCTGAAGAATTTTTTAACAGTATTACTCCCACTGGCAGGCCTCCGCATAAACTCAAAATTAAAATTGGTTCAGTTGTCATTCTCTTCAGAAACCTCATGCCAGCAAGAGTTCTCTGTAATGGCACTAGGCTGACTGTTACCAACATTCACCGCAATGTGCTAAGAGTGTCGAAGTATTGCAGCTGATACCACACAAACTGTCTTATTTCCCGGATTTCCCTCACAACATCAGATTCAAATTTAACTTTTACTTTTACATGGTGACAAGTTCCTCTTAGATTATCTTCTGCACTGACAATTAATAAAGCACAGGGACAAACTTTCAAAAAGATATGCTTCTATCTACCAAAACCGATCTTCAGTCACGGACAGTTGTATGTAGCGCTCTCCAGAGTTCCATGTTTTCACGCAATTACCGTTGTATCCTCAAACCAACTCCATTTGGACAACTGTTTCTTTCACGAAGTCTTCTCTCATCTATGAGCAGTTCTGCTACGCCGCGGGTCGACTAGTTCTTAAAAATTAAAAAAAAAAAACAATTATGACACCTAAAAAAAAAAAAAAACAAAAAAAAAAAAAACAAACACACAAAAAAAAAATGTTGGACTATTATGTCATATATAAAGATGTAGTTTGTTTGACATCGATCCCTGCTTCTAGGGATATCTTACAATTGAATATCCAATATGGTGTAACTGATATTCTCGCATATAATTTACGAACATATTATTTTTAAAATATGTGCAAAAGGAAAATTCTTGAATTCTGTCCCAACTTGTATGGAATAAACTATTAAATAATCTCACTTGTCCCTCTCATTTCTGTTTTCCACTCTCTATCCCTACCCGCTCAGATCCTATCTATTCCTTCCATCACTAAAAATGACAATATCACAACTCTCCCCGCTTCCCTCCCTTTTATGGATTGCTTTAATTGCTTGATGTCACCTTTGGCTGTAACCTCGTGATGTCACCCCTCCCCCAAATTCTGTCGGACTTCTTGTTGTTAAAATAAGTACCAGTATAACAATCACAAGGGAAAAAAAAACAAACACAACAAATACATTTGAGGAGATAAATTTATTTAAGAACTGTAACAACGTAAATGTTATTAACATTGCATTTACTTTAATTACTATTTCCTTGTCCTTTTCTACAAAACTGCAAACTTGCCAATGACAATATTAAAATACAATATCCTTGACCGCATCAATTTCAATTAATAGCATAATAATTTTAAGGCTTACCTAAAGTATTGGAATACAGTCTAAAATGTCTTATTCAATCATGAATTTTAAAATCAAACACAGACAAAGTGACTTCCTCAAGTTGATAATCATGCAAGCATAGACATAATCTTTCATACCTTATGACGAACGTCAATTCTGCTCAAATGTTAAGAGGCGATGCTAGTGACGAATCTGAGAAAATAATAAAGTCTTAGTACTTCTGGGTCTCAATATATTTGGTTTCAATGTACTTCTTCTGTTTGCTATGTTAAGTCCACTTATGTCAGTCAAGTGTAGTTCACGAATTAGTATGTATGACATCTTTCGTATGCGGGAGACGGTAGATTATCTTTTTGCTTGCAGCTCATGGTGTGGCTGGTGAGACCAATCCTCGAACGGCAGTCTCTGTTACATTTCCCACACACGAATTCGGTGGAGCAGTAATTACAGGCCTTCCTCCTCACTCTTTTTGCAGCTGTTTCCACCTGATTTGATCCTTGGCATGTAGTGATCCTGCCTTCACGATCCCCCGCCATGAGGATCGATCCTCTGCCTGCTCCTCTTAGTTTGAGATGTCGATGTTGGCCGACTTCATGTCTCTTTTGCATATGTCTAAGTATCTCAGACGAGGCCGTCCAACTGACCTTTTCCCTGTCGCCAGCTCGCTGTATAGCACGTCCTTTGGTATGCGACCAGGTTGCATTCGCTTGACGTGTCCAAGCCAGCGGAGGCGTCTTTGGATTAACATGGCTGGAACGCTACACATGTTTTTTGGGACAGGACATCCATGTTGGGGACTTTGTCTTGCCATTTAATGTCAAGGATGTGAAGCCATCTGAGGTGGAAGCCATTGAGTCTTCTTTTGTGTTTAGAGTATGTGGTCCACGACTCGCATCCATACAGAAGTGTGCTCAGTACGCAGACCTGGTACACCTGCAGCTTAGTTCTTGTTTTGACTTTGGCGTTTGACCAGACTCTTTGCTTCAGTCTGGCCATAACAGTTGCGGCCTTCTCTATCCTTGCACTTATCGCATCATCCATTGAGAGGGTGCTCGATATGTTGGATCCCAGATATGTGAATCTGTCAACAGTATCCAAGTCGTAGTCGTCGATGGCGATAGTGGGGAGGGAGTTAGCGCCCTGTGCCATAATGTTAGTTCTTTTTAGGCTAATTGTCAGGCCAAACTCTTTGCAGGCAGCGGATATGCTGGATACGAGGCTCTGCAGGCCGTCAGCTGTGTGAGATACCAAAGCGGCATCGTCCGCAAACAGGAACTACCGCAGCAAGACCTTTCTTGTTTTAGTCTTAGCTCTAAGGCGAGCAATGTTGAATAATTTGCGGTCATCTCTAGTGTGAATGTATATCCCCTCGCTGTTGTTCTGCAAGGCATACTGGAGTAGGGTGGAGAAAAAGATTGCAAATAAGTTAGGAGCCAGCATGCAACCTTGCTTTACTCCACTTCTCACAGAAAAGCTTATGAGGCGGCACCGTTATAGCACACTGTGCCCTGCATGTTTTCGTGGAACTGCTTGATGATGTTAAGCAGTTATATAGGGCAGCCTATCTTTTTGAGGATCTGAAACAGGCCGCTTCTGCTTACAAGAACAAAAGCCTTAGTGAGATCGATAAACGCAATGTATAAAGGCATATGTTGCCACCTCCACGTTTCTTGCAGCTGGCGCTGAGAGAAGATAATGTGTATGGTTGACCTACTGGCGCGAAAACCACATTGCGATTCTGGGAGTACACACGATGCTAGGGTCTGTAGGCGTGTTAATGCAACTCGGGCGAAAACCTTTTCAACTAAGCTGAGGAGGGAGATTCCATGATAGTTGTTGCAGTCACGCTTGTCTCATTGATTTTTGTACAATGTAACGATGTTTGCATCTTTCAACTCTTGTGGTGGCTGTCCCTCTTCCCAGCAAAGAGTAAGGAGATTGTGCCAGGGCCGTAATAGTACTCCTTTTCCACATTTGAGAGCTTCTTGTGGGATACCATCATTGCCCGGGGCTTTGCCACTGGCGAGACAATCGATGGCTCTACGTAGCTCTTCTATTGTGGATAGGGTATCAGGCTCCTCCATGACCAGCAAGTCTGGGATATCGTCCAGGGCAGCGGTTGAGACTTGGTTGATCGTTGCGTATATTTCCAAGAAGTACTCTATCTACCGCTTAAGTTGTTTATCCCGATCAGTAATAATATCCCTGATTTGGACATTAAGGGCGCAGTCTTGGAGATCAGAGGGCCTGTTGCTTGCTTTATATTTTCGTACATTGACTTTGCATCACATCTATCAGCAGCTAATTGTATGCTGGAGCTTAGATTTAGCCAGTATGTGTTAGCGTGTTGACTAGCTGCCTGTTGGGCATTTGTCTTGGCGCTTTTAAGCGATTGTAGAGTTGCTGGGCAAGTTCTGTCGTTATAAGCTAAGAGGGCCTGTCTTTTTGCATCGGTGACATGTTTCATTTCCTGCCAATGGGACTCGATCCAATCTGCACTTTTGCGTTCTCTCTTTCCAAATGCCGTGATAGCCGAATTATAGATAGTGTCCCACAAATGTGACCATTTAGACTCAATAGTATCCATTGGTGGCGTTTGTACAAGAGCTTCTTGTAGACTATGGGTGTATACTTCTTTTCTCTCTTGGTTTTTGGTGGAGCAGATGTTTATGCATGGTTTACTCTTGTTTTTGGTGTGATACAGTTTCTTTGGCTGTAGCCTTATCTTGCTAGCCACTAAGGAATGATCAGTGTCACAGTCTGCGCTTTGGTAGCTTCGTGTGAGGAGGACACTGGCCAGTTGTGATCGTCTTGTGATTATGAGATCTAACTGGTGCCAGTGTTTAGAGTGGGGATGTCTCCATGACACTTGGTGGATAGCCTTACAGTTGAAGTAGGTGTTAGTTTCACATAGTCCCTGTAGGCAGCACAGTTCCAATAGTCACTGCCCATTAGCCTGCCTCTTGGTAAATGACCGAGGCATGTTGACCAGGCCATGTGATCGCGTCCTACTCTTGCATTGAAGTCACCCAAACGGTAAATTGCTTCGTTGTTGGGTATGCTGGCTATTGTTTGATTAAGATCTTCGTAGAACTGGTCTTTGGCTTCTGAGCTGGAGGAAAGGGTTGGGGAATAATCACTGAGGATGTTGACTAAACCTGAAGATGTTGATAGTCGGATAGTTAGTTTTCTACTAGTGCCCTGTGTCGGTGGTTCTATGGAGGAGCAGAGTGTGTATTTAATAGCAAAACCAATCCCATGTTGTCTTGGTGCGTCCATTGGTCCACACTGCCAGAAGAAAGTGTAGTTGTGTTCCCTTACGGTACCAAATTCGGGGAGCCTAGTTTCCTGGAGACAGGCAATATCAATGTTTCGCCTGCTAAGCTCTCTATCAATGATAGCTGTCTTCCTTGCATCGTTTATGAGCTGCAGGTTGGCATAAATACCCGGGCACATTGTCCTCACGTTCCAACTTGCTAGTCGAAGAGCTGTGGTCTTCTTTTCTTTTGTTTTCTTATATCCAGGTAAATGTTTTTTAGGCCTACTTGTTAAGATGGTCTTTACCCAGTGAGGCATGGCGATCTCTTCCACCGTCAGAAGCAACCCCTTGCACCTAGCTCTATGCCAATGAGCTATGGCTTAAAACCGGTAACTGCGGTCTCCCGTGTTGTGTTCGCACCATTTGGCGATGCTGGAGTGTCCTCTCCAGTGAAGATAAAGCCTGGGCGAAGGAGTATGGAGAATCAGCTGCTGCCCAGACAGAAGATCCCCCTCTCCACGCAAGTGGTGGACCCAAGGAACTAGTGTCGATACGGGTTGGCACATTTGGCATCGCAGGAGCTGCCGGAATGCAATTGATTTCAAATAAAGATCACCTTAAGAGCTCCACTTCCTGATTTTCAGTCGGGGTTAACTCCCTTAGTCTTTCCCTTGTGGGTATAGCCGCAAGGCAGCGGAGGTTTGGAGTCAGAGTTTCCTTCTCCTATATCAGCTATCGGCCATGGTTTACGAGTCTCATCTACCCGAAACTATTTATATATATAGTGTAATATTGTATATGAACATACGACAAGTCACTCCGTGTGTTTCAGTCTGAGAGCACACACAGGAGCAGATTCTTGCTACGCTTCAAGTAAGACAGGAAGTGGTAACAAACATGGCGCCGAATATCAACAATGCAGTGCAGACCTTGAAATCACATAAATAGCTAAGTGTATTAAAGACAGTGACTTTTGGCTCCTCCCTTGACCAGCAATGGGGACATTTGGCTCATCACTTGATCAGCAATGGGGACATTTTAGTTTATAAATCACAGTTTGTTGAGGATTTACTTGACTAATAATGTCAAAGTCAAAGAAATATTCTTCATAAAAAAAAAACATGTACACGAATCCCATCTAACCGGAAATCAATGTGTTTATAATTATGCCTCTATTATTGTAACATTTATATATATATATATATATATATCTTAAAATCATAAATCTAAGTTCTGTATAACTGCTCTGCCCTGTAAGATTTGCAGTTCTATTTTTGTTCTATGAAAGCCTTTTTATTTAAAATGCATGTTTATATAATTAAATGTTCATATCATTAATACATTATAAAATAAAATACATCCTTTTTGGAACTGTAATTTATTTTTTTGTGAAATATATAAGAATATTTTTTTGATAGAGCTGCTCCATAAATTTTATGAACTGATTTCATACACTTGTATGTCCCCCAAAACCCGTATGTATTTTACTTTGGTGTACAGCATACCCGGCACGTGCGTATAATTACAACACAACCTGTTGTCGATGTACACGATATACATATCCTCTGTGACCAGAATGTGCAGAGATGTATTTGTGTTGGCCTGAAACGGGTAGGTTGATGTGGCGGGTCGAATCTCTGTGCCCCAGACGTTATCCTTGCAGTTATTCAACACTATACTTGGATTCTGTTTCCCACTGAATGTACGGGCGTTGAAGTGGAAGTTAACGTTGCGGCTGTCGTCGGCTTGGTCAAAGTTGATGACAAAGTCAACAAAGGACAACACGAGACCAGTAAGATGTACCTGAGTGAGGATTTAAAAATACACGTTTCGATAATAGCTTTTTTTTTACAATGTAAGATGATTCAGAGATTTTTAGATCGTGGGCTTGAAAATAAATTAACAAGGCCTTAGTGTTAGTTTATTGGTCAGAAATGGTCAATGTTAGTTCGAATAATTAAATTAACATATCTTTTTTTTTTTTTTATTTCTCAAACACTGAGTACCTCAGCTAGCAATTTAAAACTGGCGTTATAATTTCTTTGTGTAAAAAGAACGCTAGAATATTAATATCTTTCAGGGCGAGAATAAACTTCGAGTTCGTGAACCTTTTGGGCGGGGAGAGAAGCGCTAATTAGGATTGCTACAAACTCCATGATTTGAATTCATGTTTCGTCCAGTAATTTTTGTAAATGGAAGATCATGCATTGTGACACCCGTCGTTTTTTGTCGGCTATATATTTGGTGTAATACGGGCTGAGACATTTAAAAAAAATTACTCTGGTTCAGACACACTAGATTACTTGGGAATTAAAGGGGTGTTACAATTTTTGGCATTGTTGAAAATTGCATTACATTCATGCAAGTTTTTTTTTAAAGTAAAGTTTGTAATTGGGAAGGTTACACACAGCCACAGACATTATTTAATGGGTTATAACTACTTTAAACCATATAATCTTAATGATGTAATACAGATACAAATTATGCTTATTAGTGATAAGGTAAATAGGTAATACAATAAGAAATATATATGTAATAAAGTTATTAAAAATTTATATAATACTGTGAAGCGTATTTATATAATACAGTACTGATGTATGTATGTTAAGTTATCATCTTTGGGAATTGCTTTTCTCTGTTCTTACCTCCATTCCTGCCTTAATGCGCCCAGGTCAACATCTAACTTTGTACTTACCTCCATTCATAGCTTCATGCCCCCAGGACAACTTCTAACTCTTTACTTACGTCCATGCCTGCCTTCATGCGCCTCCATACCTTCCTAAATGCCCCCCCCCCCCATACCACAATCCAAGTCTGTGCTTACTTCCCTTCCTGCTTTAATGTCCCCAGGCCACAATCTAACCTTGTTTTCATGCCCCCAGGACAACTTCTAACTCTTTACTTACGTCCATGCCTGCCTTCATGCGCCTCCATACCTTCCTAAATGCCCCCCGCCCCCATACCACAATCCAAGTCTGTGCTTACTTCCCTTCCTGCTTTAATGTCCCCAGGCCACAATCTAACCTTGTACTAACTTCCCTCCCTGCCTTCTTGTCCCCAGGCCACAATCTATATATGTACTTACTTCCCTTTCTGCCTTTATGCCCCATTGTCACATTCTAACCCTGTACGTACCACAATTCCTGCTTAAACTCCCCCAGGGCACCATCTAACTCTGTACTTACTTCCATTCCTGCCTTAATGCCCCAAGGCCACCATCTAACTCTTTACTTACCACCATTCCCGCCTTCATGCCCCCAGGAACTGCCACAGATCTGTTAGTGATCTGATTACTCTCAAGAGGCCAGTTACTCTGTCTCATCACCCTGGGCAACGAAGTGAATTCCCCCGTCATGATATTAATTCCAGTGACCAAATGTCTCTGACACGTAATGCAGTCTGACGAGTTACCAAGAAATTTAAAAGCTGCACAGTTTGATTCGGATGAACAGAAGATTGCACAAGCGAGTTTGGACTTCTTTGCCGTGTTGAGATTGATGAGCTGGCAGCCAATGAGCTGAAAATCACGGTAGACGCGGTATGTTATATCCTTTGGGTTGGTGTTACCGAACGTGAGACCTTTCAATAGAGCGAAACACAGTACGAGAATTGTGTAGATCATGTTTGATTGCAATTGAATTGGTATTGTTTTTGAAAGTAATGATATCGGCGATATATCTTTACGAAGTCATGATCAATGAAACATCAGGGCGAGAGCCCAGCAATGAGAGTCTACCCATCTTAGACGTAGCTGACAATACTGAGCGGTTGGACAAATGACTGCAGAACATACCTGCTGTAGAGTTGACCTGGCGTGGCATTGGAAAGCAAAATACATTAATATTATAAAAGAAGAAAATTCACATGAGCCATTATAATTAGAAAATAGACTTTAAAAAAAGTACCTAAGGTTTTTATTAAATGGTATAAACGAATTATATATATACAAAAGAATATCAGCGGGGAATATGGCACACTTTAGTTGTCAGAAAACACAAGAAATAAAGTTACAAGAAAAACAAATATCATTATTTACTAAACTGTAATAAGACCAGTTGTAACAGGTGCAAGTGAATCGTGGACTCAAAGATAAAAAAAAGGGCAATAAGCAAAAACATATTATGGTAGCGAAAAGTTATCGGGAATACATATTGACTAACAAAAGTTGCATTTGGATGGAGAATATGAACGAAATCAGGAAATGTATAGTTAATTTCAGGATCAAAGTGAGAGTAGCGGAAGGAACAAAAGCGGGACCGTTAGAAATAACCCCAAAAGACAAAGGAGTAAAGAGGGTGCATCCAGAAGAATACTGCTCAAAGGCCGACTCCGCCTTATATGGAGATGTGATGCTGAAAAAACATGTGCAGCAACTGGAAATTTAAGCATTGAAAGAAAACCATTAGTTAGGTATAAGTGGAAGAAGTGGTGATGCAGAATAACAAGCTAATAATATGGAGGGACGTGCCTAATGTAGAACAAATTACGTCATAACATATGTGGTTGCATGATTTAGAACAAGATACATCACAGCAATTATTGGTGTCTAATGTAGAACAAGATACGTCACAAAAAATGTGGGAGCCCAATGTCGAATCATTTACGTCACAAAAATTATGGATGCCTAATGTAGAACAAATTACGTCATAACCATTGCGGGTGTCTGATTTAGAACAAGCTACATCACAACAACTGTGGGTGCCTACATTTCTACAAGCTACTGCATAACTGTTGTGGGTGCTTAATGTAGAAAAAAAATTATATCACAGCAAATGTGGGTGGCTAATGTAGAACAAATCATATCACAGCAATTGTGGGTGGCTAATGTAGAACAAATCATATCACAGCAATTCTGGGTGGCTAATGTAGAACAAATTATATCACATCAATTGTGGGTGGCTAATGTAGAACAAATTATATCACAGCAATTGTGGGTGGCTAATTTAGAACAAATTATATCACAGCAATTGTGGGTGGCTAATGTAGAATAAATTATATCACAGCAATTGTGGGTGGCTAATGTAGAACAAATCATATCACAGCAATTGTGTGTAGCTAATGTAGAACAAATTATATCACAGCAATTGTGGGTGGCTAATGTAGAACAAATCATATCACAGCAATTGTGGGTGGCTAATGTAGAACAAATTATATCACAGCAATTGTGGGTGGCTAATGTAGGCTAATGTAGAACAAATTATATCACAGCAATTGTGGGTGGCTAATGTAGAACAAATCATATCACAGCAATTGTGGGTGGCTAATGTAGAACAAATTATATCACAGCAATTGTGGGTGGCTAATGTAGAACAAATTATATCACAGCAATTGTGGGTGGCTAATGTAGAACAAATTATATCACAGCAATTGTGGGTGGCTAATGTAGAACAAATTATATCACAGCAATTGTGGGTGGCTAATGTAGAACAAATCATATCACAGCAATTGTGGGTGGCTAATGTAGAACAAATTATATCACAGCAATTGTGGGTGGCTAATGTAGAACAAATTATATCACAGCAATTGTGGGGGGCTAATGTAGAACAAAATATATCACAGCAATTTTTGGTGGCTAATGTAGAACAAATCATATCACAGCAATTGTGTGTGGCTAATGTAGAACAAATTATATCACAGCAATTGTGTGTGGCTAATGTAGAACAAATCATATGACAGCAATTGTGGGTGGCTAATGTAGAACAAATTATATCACAGCAATTGTGGGTGGCTAATGTAGAACAAATCATATCACAGCAATTGTGTGTGGCTAATGTAGAACAAATTATATCACAGCAATTGTGGGTGGCTAATGTAGAACAAATCATATCACAGCAATTGTGGGTGGCTAATGTAGAACAAATTATATCACAGCAATTGTGGGTGGCTAATGTAGAACAAATTATATCACAGCGATTATGGGTGGCTAATGTAGAACAAATTATATTACAGCAATTGTGGGTGGCTAATGTAGAACAAATTATATTACAGCAATTGTGGGTGGCTAATGTGAAAAACCGACGTCAAAACAACTGTCGAGAACAAGATACGTCACAACATTTGTGAGCGCCTAATGTTAAAAAACTTTTATAAAAAAATGGCTGGCGCCTAATTTATAACAAGCTATATCACAACAATTGTTGGTGCCCAATTTATAACAAGCTATATCACAACAATTGTTGGTGCCCAATTTATAACAAGCTATATCACAACAATTGTTGGTGCCCAATTTATAACAAGCTATATCACAACAATTTTTGGTGCCCAATTTATAACAAGCTATATCACAACAATTTTTGGTGCCCAATTTATAACAAGCTATATCACACCAATTTTTGGTGCCCAATTTATAACAAGCTATATCACAACAATTGTTGGTGCCCAATTTATAACAAGCTATATCACAACAATTTTTTGGTGCCCAATTTATAACAAGCTATATCACAACAATTGTTGGTGCCCAATTTATAACAAGCTATATCACAACAATTTTTGGTGCCCAATTTATAACAAGCTATATCACAACAATTGTTGGTGCCCAATTTATAACAAGCTATATCACAACAATTGTGGGTGCCTAATGTAGTTCAAAATTCGTCAAACCATTTTTAGATGCCTTTTTAGAACAAGATAAATCACAACATTTGTGGGTGTCTAATGTACAACAATCTACTTCACAAAAATTGTGGATGCCTTATGTATTGCAAAATTCGGCAAAACAATTGCAGATGACTTATTTAGAACAAGATAAATCACATAAATTGTGTGTGTCTAATGTAGAAAAAATTTCGTCATAACCATTGAGGGTGCCCAATGTACAACAATCAAAGTCACAAAAATTTTGAGTGCCGCATTTAGAACAAGATACATCACAACAATTGTGGGTGTCTAATATACTAAAAGCTGTCACAACAATTGTGGGTGCCTAACTTTGAAAAAAATAACGTCATAACTTTAGTTAGTCCCTAATGTAGAGCAATCTACGTCAAAACAATTGTGGGAGCCTAATGGAGAAAAAAATACGTCACAACATTGATGAGTGCCTAATATCGAAAAACTTTTATCAAAACAATGGATGTCGCCTAATTTATAACAAGCTATATAACAATAATTGTGGGTGCCTAATGTAGAACAAGCTATATCACAATAATTGTGGGTGCCTAATGTAGAACAAGCTATATCACAATAATTGTGGGTGCCTAATGTAGAACAAGATATATCACAATAATTGTGGGTGCCTAATATAGTTCAACATTCTTCAAAACAATGGTAGATGACTCATTTAGAACAAGATACATCACAAAAGTTGTGGGTGTCTAATGTAGAACAAGCTACGTCACAACAATTATGGGTGCCTATTTTAGAGCAAGCTACGACATAACAAAGTAGGATGCTCAAAGTAACACAAGATGAGTCACATTGGTGGGCGCCCCAGGAAGAATAAGTTATATCACATCACGAGTGGGATCATGGTGCAGATCAATACTTTGTTTGATGCAACATGTAGGATAGCATATATCGCAACACGGATAAGAGCACTATGTAGAAACAGATAAACTATGGGTGAATGCCGATGTTAGCACAATATATGACACAACATCTGTGGGTGCACCAGGTAGATTTAGATGCGTTATAAAACGGGATGGTTGGCAAGGTAGATTAAGATACGTAACCAACGGTTGAGTGCAAAAGGAAGCACAAGATACGTCACAACATGTATGTGTGCACTAGGTAGAACAGCTTACTTCACAACATGGGTGGTTGCACCAGGTAGCATAAGAGATGTCTCAACATTGATGGTGCCCATCTAACACAAGATAAATCACAACACGATTGGTTGCACCAGTTTAAACATACGTCACAAAATGTGTGGGTGCCCAAGGTGAAACTAGTTACGTCTCAATATTGTTTTATGCCTCAAATAGCGCAGGTACTTCACAATATGGGTAAGGTAACCAGGTAAAGCAAGATAAGTCACAAAATGAATGGGTTACCAACTTGCAAAAGGTACGTCACAACAAGTGTGCTTGCCCCAGTTAGAACAAGATACGTCTCAACATATTTGGGTGCATCAGGTAGAACAAGATACGTCACAACGAGGGTCCTTGCACAAAGTATAAAAGCATACGTCAAAACATGGGTTGGATGCTTCAGGTAGAACTAAATACATTACAAAATAGGTGGGTGCACAAGGTAGAAAAAGATGCGCACCAGCACTGTTGGGTGCCCCAGGTTGAACAAAAGACGTCACAACAAACTTTGGTGCAACAGGTAGAAGACGATACTTCAAACTACATGTGGGTGCACCAGGCTTAACAAAATACGTCACAGCAAACGTTGGTGCAACAGGTAGAAGACTATACTTCAAACTACGAGTGGGTGCACCAGGTACAACAAAATAGTTGACAACAAGTGTGGGTGGATCATGTAAAACAACATACGTTACAGCTCGGGTGGGTGAATCAAGTAGGAAATACTACGTCACAAGTAGAGTTGATGCCCAAAACAGAAATAGTTTCTCACAATAATTTTGGGTTTACCAAATAGCACAAGACACATCAGATTAACACAGGTGCCCATCGTAGGTTCTATTGTATATGCGAACCTCCAACCTCAGCCAAGCTGGAAAGTGGAAATATTAGAAAAGAATGGTTTTGAAACTAAGAAGGTCTTCATCTTACCATCGTTTCTAATTATACATTTCCGGTGCGTGGATGAAGGGTGTGAAACATTTTTTTTTTTAGGAACACAATTTGTTTACATTTCAATAATGTACACTTGAAATTTATTAATAGACAAATATTGAACTTTTAAAGAAAAATGTATATCATTATTTAAAAAGCCAATCATTTTACAGACAGGAGGAGTTTAATATTTAAAAAATAGACATACAGTTTTTTTTTTTATTGTTTTCTAAAAGACAGTTCATGTTGCTACCAAATCAGGTAATGTTTTTTCTTACAACGTGAGTAGTTATTTGTGTTTACCATTTGTGCAAAAATACAGATCAGATGATTGTAAAGTTTGTAAGGGCTTTAAAATAGCTCTTGAAATCATAATACAGCAACCGACGTGAAAATTAGTTCAAAGAGTTGTCTTGTAAAATTCGAGTGAAATTTCATCCAAAAATCGATAATGTAGATCATGAGAAAGGCGGAGGTTGTGTTAAGCTTAAATGAAGACAAAAATATATCAAAATCCCATGATGCCACATAAATTATTTAAAAAATGTATGTATACATATTCATATTTTTATTTTGACAATAATCTCATTTACATTTTTTACCAACATGTTACCTTTGTAGTTAATGAGATGGAAAACCTTGAATAAACATATATTATTTTGCAAGCAAAAAAAAATATCAAAAGATAAGGATGAAATGAAAGTAAAAATATACATACAACGTTTCATAAAAATAACGAAAACCATATTTAGTAGTTCCTAAAAATAATACAAAGAAAGTTGAACTTTGTTCTATTGGAAGGTATTTTTTTTAAGATAATAAAAGATACGATTCTAGTATTGATTTAAAAAATGTTGTTGTTTTTTTCTTCAAATATTGTATTGTACATTTCCATTATTAGCACATAAATGTACACTTATTTCAAAAAAAAAAATCATGCTACTCTTATAACAATTTAAACACACCAAGTCAAATAGATTTCTCTAGCGTTAAAAAAAAGCCTTCAATAAATCATTTAGTGATACTAATAACTAGTGATCATTTAAACTTTGTAACCGCTCAGGAGGACGCTGGTACATTTTTGCAGACAATAAGACACATAATAGGAATATCTTTATTTCCTAACTTTAAAAGAAATAACCCTTCTTATTGATCTGATATTAGGTATCTAAGATGAAACAAATTTGGGGGGGGGGGGATATCAGAAGAAATGTAGTTAATAAAAATACGACTAAGTTACATACATTAAAAGTTAGAATTTTAAAAAATGAAAATTTAGAATGTAAAACAATATGAGTCCAATCATTACACATTAATAATAAGACAAATAATAGGAATATCTTTATTTCCTAAATTTAAAAGAAATAACCCTTCTTATTGATCTGATATTAGGTATCTAAGATGAAACAAATTTGGGGGGGGGGGGATATCAGAAGAAATGTAGTTAATAAAAATACGACTAAGTTACATACATTTAAAGTTAGAATTTTAGAAAATGAAAATGTAGAATGTTAAACAATATGAGTCCAATCATTACACATTAACATGAGATCATGGTATTCTAGCAAAATAGAAGAGATTATTTAAAAAAAAATAAAAATAAAAAAATTATTAATCAACTATAAGTATATTAAAATATGCAAGGCATACACGTTCAACCTACCATATCCAATTTAAGTTGATTTTCAAACATCAATTTGACCTGAACAAATCTCTTTTTAACATCAATGAAGCTTTCTTTAGTATGTCAATCTTATCGCACCAAGCAATGCGTCTGATGACATACAGGTAAGCTATTAGAATCTGTCATGGTTGCCTACATGACCGTTGTCAGGAAAGTAACTAACGAAACTTTTTATCTTTGACTTCACTTATCCCTTGCCAGCATTGTTGACATTAAGATTGCGCAAATCAATTTTATGTTTTCCACAGGAGAGCGGTTCCAAAACTTTTATTTCGTGAGCTATAATTTTTATTCTTCTCCTTAATGACTATCTAAAGAATGTATCAATTAGTCGGACCTATACGTAACTTAATAGCAGTTATGCATGTCATTATATTTTGTTTAACTATGCCAATAGCAATTTATTTACTCTTACAAAAATGTAAATATATTAAACACAAATCTAATCAATAAGTTATTAATGACAATATAACTATACTTCTCATTTAATATACTAGTCATTAAATACACCTCTCATTAAATATAGTTCTCATTATATTCACATCTCATTTAATATAAATATAATTAAGTATACTTCTCATTAATAGACTTCCCATTATTACGCTTCTCACTAATAAACTTCAATGAATACAATTCTCATGAATACACTTCTTATTACTATATGTCTAATTAATACACCTATCAAGTTTACAAATCTTATTGATGTACTCCTCATTATTACTAGTGGGTGGTTGGAAACATGATCACATGACGTAGTTTAGTTGGAAAAAATAATCATATGACATACTGCAGATGCAATCATGATCACATGACATACTGAAGATGCAATCATGATCACATGACATACTGCAGATGCAATCATGATCACATGACATACTGCAGATGCAATCATGATCACATGACATACTGCGGATGCAATCATGATCACATGACATACTGCAGATGCAATCATGATCACATGACATACGATAGTTGGAAACATGATCACAAGACGTAGGAATGTTTGAAGTATTATCACATGACGTAATGTAGATGCAGTGGTTAGCTTATGACGTAGAATAGTTTGGACACAATCACGTGACGTAAGATATTTGGAAACGGATGATCACATTACGTAAAGGCGGTCTACTCATTATCATATGACGTAGGATAGTTGAAAATATGATGACATGAATTCGTTTTGGAACTAGTTGTTTTTCTTTTTTTTTTTTCTTCAATGCTTAGATTGATCGAATTACACTCATGTTTTGTCCTCATCTCACTATCGTATCCATCTTCTACTCACACACCATCTGCCCATCTTTTCCATGTTCTACTCACACATCATCTGCCCATCTCTTCCATCTTCTACTCACACACCATCTGCCCATCTTTTCCATCTTCTACTCACACACCATCTGCCCCTCTCTTCCATCTTCTACCCACACACCATCTGCCCATCTATTCCAGCCCCGACTCAAACTCTAAACGATGTCCAACCCATGATTAAGGCATTTCTTATTTGAACTGACTATTTTACTGTAAAATAACTCTAAAAAAAGTGTATGTAAATTTGTTTTAAAATACACTAAAAACACATTTGTATGTTAATAATATATTTTTAGGTCAATAGATGTTTAGAAATCATTTGGAAAAAATGTTATATGTTTAGTGAGCTAAATATTTAAATATAACTAGGGCAAATCTTATTAAAGGGATTTGTTAGGATGTCTCTTGGGACATAATATTTAGAGATATATTAATTTATTTATGAACAAGACGTTTGTGTTGTATTTAGTCAAAACGGAGCTGTAGTACCTATTACCACCATGGTAGTATATGAAATGTCAATAAGGAATACTATCTCAACATTAAAAAATTATAATCATAATGTGTTGAAGGAAAGAAATGTTAGTATGTCAAATCATTAATTCCTAGTTTGAATGTTTGTGTATATTGGTAAAGAAATCCACCAAGTCACTCTTTTGTTGATGTTATCAGCAACAGATTAAGAACAGTTTACTAAGATGATGCCATTGAACGTATTTGGCTTGCAGTCAATTTGTTAAACTTGACAGCTCTGATATCTTCGAACTGAATAAAAAAAGCTACAACAATTTCAATAGTCTTTTGATTTATTTCCATCATCTTTGAAAGCGTTAGGTGTTTTAAAACAAATCGATTATGCCATTCAATATATCTTGTACTTGTCATTGCCAGTAATTATATTGATTTGTGATGGAAATCAATATGAGGTAAGTTATAACTGGATTGAGCAGTAACAAATTAATTTATAGGTGTGGACGTGGGCACGTTTTTTGTAAAGCATAATGTATCAAGTAAGTTACAAAATGGGGGCTTTTGTAGAGTTGGTGAGAGATAAAAAAGGGGAGAAATTAAATGAAAACCAGAATAAAAGCCATATTTACAGAGCATATCATATCATATCAAATTCAACATATCATATATATCTATATTTATTACACAATTAATGTGTGTATCCATCTTTGTATGTATAGTATGCACTCCTACACCATTCATGCAATTTCAACAAAACTTTGGTCAGTTGTTGTCCACATTACAGGTCATTTAACTGAATCAATACAACCCTTATCAAATGTTCCGTTTTCTGCCGTTGGCCCTTAATTAGATTTTTATTCTTATATGAGTTCTGTAAAAAATTATTTCCACATGCGCTTCTACGTCATTTATTCGATTCCCATAAAAATTTGACGAGATGTAGCGAACTTTCTTGTAAAGGTTTCTAAATGATTGGAGTGGTTTTAAAATGTTCAGTTTTGAGCCAGGAGCCCTAGGTTCGTTTGTTTTCGAATATAAGCTAAATACATATATATTCAAACCGCATGCTGTCCTACACCATTAATGCGATTGCGACAAAATTTTGGTGAGTTGTTATTGATAAGCCTGCGCATTTTACTCATTCATTACAACAATTTTAAAATATTCAGTTTTTTGCCGTTAGAACAAAACTAATACTTGTTCTTATTTGAGCTTGTAAAAAAATAATTTTCGTATGCGCTCCTATATCATTTTTCTGCATGCGATAAAACTTTAATGAGATGTTGTGCAATCACACGCCAAGTATTCTAAATTATTACAACCAGAAACACATTGCTCATACAATGGATTCCAATATCCTATTTTATTTTGGCAAGGAGAAGATAGATATCTTGATGGTCCGTGATGTAGCCGAAAATCATATCTTGAAATGTCGACAAGTGTTCGATCAACACAAACGACACAAACCGAACGACTCTTCTACATTCAATAAAATCAGAGCAAGTTACGTCCCGAAGGGTACATTTATTTAGGTTATGACATTGTGAGTGATGGCAATGTGAATCCAAATGATTTGGGAAAAATGGTTAGACTACCTGCGACATTTACTGGAAGTCCACGTCACATAATTGAATACGCACCACATGTGTTCACGCATATGGCCGCCAATACATGTCCATGCAACCCTACTTTTACGAAAAATAAATCCACTGTGACTTGTCAACAGCACCAAACTTTCATTGAAAAACATGTTGAACAACACCATGAAAGTTACTATTTTAAATAGAAAATTTAATGTAGAATATGTGCTGTTGCCACGAATAGCAATGATTCCAACAGATCTGCCATTTGAATTCAAATGTCTGCAGTTTACGGTGCGACACGCGTTTGCAAAGACTATCTACAAAGCACAGGGACAATCGCTACAAGTTTGCAGACTAAATTTGGAAAACCCCTGCTTCTCCCATGGACAGATGTATGTGGTCTGCTCTCGAGTTCAAAAACCTTCTGCTTTATTCGTGTATGCACCAGACGGAAAACAAGAAAAAGTGTGACTACTTAAAAGCTATGGTAGAAACATCTTAAAATACAAACACTTTCTGTCTTTGAGTGCCATTGTAACGCATACCGGGTACTCGCTAGTGAGCTATAAAAATGTAATTTAAGACACAGCTCTTGCATGGGTGGATCCATCGGTACAAGTGTGAAGATAAAATTTGTTAGAGTATACACCATACGGTAAAGATGAGAAACAAAATACTGTGTATAAAAATATACATGAAAAAAAATAATTAAAACACAAACACTTTATTTCTTTGATCGGCATTGCCACACATGCCCTGTTTTAGCTAGTATGTAATTAAAATACATTCATGTCCATAGAATTAATAAAGAGGTTCTTTGGACTAAAAAGTTGTAAGGGATAGTTTATCCTGAAGTGTTACACAACTAGAGTGAAATTAGTTTGTGTCCATCTGCTCCCTAATTTAAGATGTTTTTTGTTTATAAATATAACTAATTTTTCCACTACTCATCCGAAAAATTGAAATGGCCCTCAAAATTGCCTTAAACAAACAATAAATTTAAGTATATGCCAAATGATTCCCTGCATTTTGAATTTGCCCAACCATCTGAGGCAATCTACATTTCTGCACCTCCTTCCCTCACTCTCATCAACATTACATTTCATTAAAAGCTTGTGCCAAATGATTACCCCGGTGTCACGCCATAAACGGAGTGGATTCAATTTATGAATGATATTGTTTGCCATAAGGCATCCAACCACACCTTAAAAATGTCATTTCTCATTGACAAAAAATTAGAGTAGGAACATTGAATTGATGCATAATAAAAAATACACCTCTAGAATTTGAAATAATCAAAAAGTGTGTAGGGTGCGGGCTCCACAGTCCCCTCTATCGATCAAGTTTTAACTGCGCCCTTGATTTCTGCCCTACTTTCCGATGAAAATAATCGCCAATTTTGATAGATACACTGCCATGTGGATCAACTGCTATTTTTGCCGCCATAGGAGGACAAATAATTTTCAGAGAGTTTAGCGTCAGAGAACAAGATTTAATATGTCGCAAACTCCCCCCCCCCCCCGGGTCCGCCACCTCTGAAACATTTTATTTCCAACTATTAAATACTACAAGGCTTATCTTGCCCTTTCCAATGATATTCAGGCGCACCGCGACGTATTCACCATAGGCCACGAACTAGATACGCCTCTGGCCACTATTACTGCACACCTTGAAAAAAATCTGCAAAGCCACCCCCACCCACCTTTTCCTCCCCAGGAAAAGAACTTCTGAAAACAACATTATACAAAGGTAATCTATTGTTTTTCAACGATGGAAAGATGACAATTTTATCTTTAAAAATGTGATATGCCATAAGATAACTAATTGCGTTACAACTGTCTTATATCTCTAGATATTGGGATCTGATAGGTTTTCATTGTTTTATTTCAAACAAGTAACATAAACATATAAATACAAGTTCTCATTCAGGTGTTGACTTTCTGCTTGCGTCCGGAACACGGTTCATAAACACACACACTCTCAGTCCAGTCTCTCTGCGCATGCGCGCTGATTCCTTGACTGGCTATCGGTACGGTCCAGTCCGCTAGTCCACCATAACACCTCCCCGAACAATTACACGTCCAGTACCAATGGTGCTCGACGTTGTCTTTGAGATCTTCTGGGTAAGACATAGTCTGAAAGTCCTGGAGGTCGAGGGTTAATCTTCTTCTTAGGTGGACTTGGAGTTGCTGGATGTGTAGATGGTTTATGACTCAGGGCTGCCTGAGCTGTTGGATAAAGATTTCGTGTCATTATATCCAAACCTGGTTCTGTATCTTCTTCTGCTTCATACCTGGGGCGAAGTTGGTCTAAATGTCTCTTCCAAATGAGACCATTTGGATAAATCTTTACCTTGAAAAGACGTGGACCCATAACTTGGATGATTGTACCGGGAGCCCATCGTGGTTTAGAGTCTTTTGCAGTTCCATATACTCTGACGTAACATGGATCTCCCCGGCTAAATGATCGACTAGGACTTCTGTTTGTCCCATTGCGGACGGCTATTTCTTTAAGATGTTGTCCCTGTGCTCGATGAGCAGGGGAGGGAACTAGAGTATCAATAAGTGTTCTTATTTGCCGATTGTTCAGTAGTTGGCTAGGAGATAATCCACTTGCCAATGGTGTCCTACGATACTGACGCAGAAAGTCTTGTAGGTATTCCTTTAAAAGTAATGAGTATTTCTTTAGTGAACTCTTGAAACTTTGAATGAGTCGTTCTGCAGCTCCATTCGTAGCAGGATGATAGGGAGCGCCTGCAAGATGTAAAATACCCTCTTCTTACACCAATACTGAAATTCGTCTGAGATGAAGCAAGTAGCATTGTCAATGGCTATGGTGTGTGGATAGCCGAATTGAGCAAAATCTTCCTCCAGAAGATCAATGGTGGCTTTGGTAGATGTAGATGTTGTCCTGTGGATACACGTTTACTTTGAATAAGCATCTATCACCACTAGCCAATGTGATCCCTTAAAGTTAATGGCATGGTCGATGTGCACTCGACTCCAAGGTTTTTCTGGCAACATCCATGGGGTTGATACTTGCTTTGCTTGGGCCTCTGGTGTGTTCTGGACATGCTTGGCATGTTCGACCTATCTCCATGATTTAAGTATCAATTCCGGGCCATTATTCACATGCTCTTGCTAACTGTTTCATCCGCTCGATTCCAAAATGTCCTGTATGCAAGATTTGGAGAACTTGAGCTTGTAGTATTTTTGGTACCACAATTCTCTAACCATAAAATAGACAATTCGACTACACGGAGAGTGAGCCTTGAATATTTTTAAAGCTGCTATATTAGCTGCCTCCTTGTTCAAGTGTTCTTTGTTTGAAGAGGAAGGCCATCCCTCTTAACAATATCTCATTACTGTAGACACAGTAGAATCTTTAAGTGACTCTTTAGAAAGGACTCCTGGCTCTGTTGGTCTGATCTGTAAACTGATTTGTTTGATCATACATACAAAATCCATGTCTGCTTCACTTTCTTCAACATCAAAATTATCACCAGGCCCTGAGGGTAGACGAATAAGTGCATCGGCATTGCATTGTTCATTTGATTTACGGATTAGTTCAAGAGCTTTAATCAATGAGTTTTGATTAGCAATGTGATTTTTCCTTGTTTGAAACATTGTGTCTATTGAAATCTTGAGGTTCTTTATTGCAGTTCTGCTCAACAAGTTTAAGCTCTGGCTTTTCACTACAATAAATGACAAATTTGTAGTTATTTCCCCTGCTTCAGCCTTTATCTGCACACTTCCCAAAACATAAAGTATGTCACCAGATGCTGACTCGTACTTGACCGATACTGGGCTCAATATCTGTTGTCCCAGCTTTCGCCAAACAGATTGAGACATAAAATTTTCTCCAGCTCCAGTGTCAATTTCAAATGCAAACCTCTTTCCTTCTAAAATGAGTTCTTGAATAATGGGCGGGATAGTTTTTATTTGATTTTGCCTTTTTATTCTTTTTAGATGACTCGGTTTCTGTTTTGGAGCATTCTCTTTCTTATTTAGAAAAAGTGGCAGATCACGTCTTTGTACCTGCAGACATTTCCTTTATGCCCTCTTACTCCACACCTGCCACAAGTTCCACTCGGAAAATCCTGTCTTTGAGATGGAGAAAATTTATCTGCTGCTGATGTCGCTTCTTTCTTTGTGACTGAATTTTATTGATAGGCGTTTCTTTATGGACTGTTTCTTTGGCACATTTCGCTGCCTCCTTTGTTTCAACAGCTATTTCTACTGCCTTGTTGAATGACACTTCAGTGTCCTTTATCCGAAACAATATTTTCAATACGGTCTCATTCTTTACAGAGCACATGAATCTTGTTCGTAAAGCTTCATCTAGAGGATTTTTGATCTTACTAAACTCAAAAGTCGCTTCACCCTGTCTGATCCTAGCTGCCATTTCTCTGATTGTTTCCCCCGGTTTTCTACTAGAATCAGACCAAAATTTGAAACTTTCCATTATTACAAATTTGGTGGGGTCAAATTGATCCATCATTAAACTGTATATTTCTTCTATGTTCAAGTCATTTAAATTTTGTGATGGTTCTTTTTGTTGTACACTGGTTGATAACAATATATGCATCTCTGGCGTCTGGCTTGTTAAAAAAAAAATTGTGCCTGCCTTTCTTTTGGCACATTATTTTCAAACACGAAGGTCACATATCTAGCGTAGTAGTCTGTGAACGTTTCCTCGTTACTATTGAAATGTGTAAACTTCATATTAGCTCGTTCTGATGTATGAGCTTCTGTATAATGTCAGCTTGGGTCAGATTTGACTCCATTGTGTATTTACCTCCTCCGTCCCGTGAACTCACTCGTGCGTATCAAACTATCACTCGGTTGTACTGAGTTGTACTGAGTTCTGTATTGAGTTAATACTGACCATCATACTTTTTTGTTGATGCTGGTCGATACCACACTGTTATGTTTATACTGGCCACCATTTTGTTATGTTTTCAATGTTTTTATTTCAAACAAGTAACATAAACATATATATACATAAATACAAGTTCTCAATCAGGTCCTGACTTTCTGCTTGCGTGCGGAACACGGTTCATAAACACACACACACTCAGTCTAGTCTCTCTACGCATGCGCGCTGTTTCCTTGGCTGGCTATCGGAACGTGCCAGTCCGCTAGTCCACCATAAAAATAAAATAAGCTTAAGAAGAGAACTAAAAATTGTTGTACTTTATTATATTTTGCCAGAATGTATTTATAAGTTAGTACACAGTTGTACAGTTGAGGACTTGGTAGACAGAGGAAATTCCTCTAGCTAATTTTAGTTTGTTAGCCTGACATCAGTCAACCAGTCTTACCTGTAAATGATCTGTTAAAATACTTGTATCCAGGGTGACAGGAACAGGAGAAACCATCCATAAAGTTGCCACACACTTGGTCACAATCATTGGTCAGATAGCTGGAACATTCATTGATGTCTGGAATAACAGTTGACAGTCAACACTATTGGTATTTGAATTAATATATAACAAGACTAATTAATGGCATGTAAAATTAAAATGTTTAAATTTAGTATAACCCCAATTGTATTCCATAAAAAAGTAATTGATTTTCATTATAACAATTTTAACAAAATTTATCCTGATATATATATAATAAATATTCGTTTCTGAGTTTTAATTTAATGTTTAGAGGTTGAGCTTAATGTTAAATTAAAATTTAATTTCACATAATCTAAACGTGTATGTCTTTTACTATTTTCTAATTAATGGTACACATTTTAACTATAATGTCCGATCTAAATGACAAAAATGTTCAGAATCAATAGGACCAAAAAATAGCCTTAGTAAATTCTTTTTTTTTATAAGTTGGTGAACCCAAATTTTATGTTTTTAGCAGGCACTAGTTTTAAATAAAAAAGATTCACCTGACAAAATAATTTACCTTGACATTGTCCATTTTCTTTATTGTATCATTCTAAACATTGACACCTGGCATTGCCAAAACTGTTAACTCACATTTTTTCCCAGCCTGACAGATGAGGAGTCCAGTAGTACACTGATCTACATCTCTGTCACAGTGTGCTACTATGGTTACAAAGAACATGGAAATATAGTCACAAACAGTATTACAATTTTTTGTAAATTTAAACTTATTTTTCATTTATTAAGTAAAAATATTACCTGAATACATGAAAAAAAATATTCAAACTGTTAAACTTACCAGTAAATCCTAGTTTACAGAGGAATCATCTCAAAGGGTCACATATGACAGCACCAGTACCACAGGCCCAGTCATTGCTACAATTGAAACCCCTTTTACCTTGACCACCAGCTGCATAGAGCAGGTCACACAGGTTCAATTGATCAAATATTTATTCATTGATATCTGTTAAAATAGAAGGATGGATACATTTTTTTTTTTTGCAACTTAACTTATTTAAATTTTTAAAAATATTTTAAAATATATATTAAAAACAAAAACATTAATTTATAGACTGTAAGATATGCTAATCTTTTGAAGATGTAACATGGTTAACTATTGCTATTTTGTGGATGGCCTGCCGCTATCACTTGAATTATGATCAATCTCTCTCAATCAATAAGTAATAATATTGTCCAATGAATAAATTGCATAGTACTTTATTATATTTTATAACCACATCAATAATAAGCCTTGCTCTAAGGATGTCCTGCAATAATGATTC
>CAXITT010001072.1:171570-184028 GCA_964033795.1 Lymnaea stagnalis | reverse complement strand
TGAGAACTAATAAGTCCCCGATTTGGCTAAGACAATTCACTGAATGGTTGTTTAAGCTAATGTATTATACATTTATTGTGTTCAAATTGTTTTATTTAAGTGCTGAAAATGTATAATGAAATAATAAAACATTTCCATTTATTTGTATCACTAAAATAATCTTATATTATATTATCAGACGGTGCTTCACACCGGAATTAAATATAAACGATTGATTGGTGTAAGTCGTGACAGAATCATGTCTCGAGATTGGGGTCAATTATTTTGTTAGAATTCTGCTCATTATCTTAGTATGAGACATGATTTAGAATCGAAAAATATTAAATTTATCAAACCCTAATTATTCCAATGTGGTTGTTCACCTAAAGATATGTGATCAATTAAAAAAAAATAAAATGCAAAAAAAATAATAATAATTGCAACGAAAATATGAAATTGGCAATGCTCAGTTCCAAATTATTTGAAAGACAACACACACAAGAACCAAAAGTTAATAGTTGTCTTATGTTAACCTCGTTTTATTGGCCAAAAATTGGCACATGCGGTTTTCTCCTTATATCCGTATACTCACATAGGAGAGTACTGAGCAAACATTCTTGATAGACGCTTAGCGTTGAATTTTCAGTTAGGTTAAAATTATTCCACACCTATTAATTCAATTCAGCCATAGATTCTGCTACTTTTGAGATACTGTTCTTTACCTCTTCGCCAAAGGATAGTGAACAACAGATTATGGATCCAAGATATGTGAAATTATCAACTACAGACAGATTATGGTCCGCAATAGATTTGTTAGAAAGTGACTTTGCTTCTTGCATTATGATATTTAGTTGTTGTTTTTTTTTGTTTATAGACAAATGGTTAGCCCAAACTCTTTACTTGTGTGACTGTAGCTATGAAAAAAGGCTGTAAATCTACTTCATCTGTGTTCGAATTTAAGTCTTAATCGTCAGCGTACATCAGTTCACAAATTAGCCCAATTTCATGCTTTGGCCTTTGCGCAAAACCAAGCGATGTTAAGCAGTCTACCCTGAGATCTGATACGAATATACACTAGGTCTTAAGTGTCCATGAAGTCAAACTAAAGAATCATTAAGAAGAAAATTAAAAGACCTTTTGCGCAGGTATGCACCCTTGATTTATTCTGCTACTGATTGCAAAAGCCTCTAGGATCGGTCCATTGAATGGTTCTTTGCTGATCGTGTTTATGTGAACATATAGTATGATTGTGACCAGCCCTGGGGGACTAACGCATTTTATGCAAGACACTGAACAGTGCAAATATCCTATCAGTATTTGTTGGCACAACGGCATCCAGTCTGCTTGGATATTTGTTTTGTCGCTCATGAGAGCCTGTATTGTAGGAGTGCTAGGTAAATCCTTGTAGGATCGTAGTAATTTACTACTATTTTTATTCATATGTTCCATCACAATGCGGCCAGACCGCAATTCTTATTTGTGTGCTGCCTTTCTCCACTATGTAACTATTAGATGAGTCCCGTTGTAGTCAATAGTGTCAATGTGTTTCCCATTCTGTATGTTTATCCTGTCACACACTGGTACATTGTTGAATTTTCTCTTCATCCTTTTTTTCAATACGATGCAATTTCTTTGCTATTAATATTATTTTCTTATTTTGCTGCGAGAGAATGATCCATGTCAGAGCCGGCGTTATAGTATCTGCGTGTGTCAAGTTAACTGGCAAGCTCCAGGTGTTTTGAGATTACGAGGACTATGTTATGCCAGAGACGGGAACATGGGTGTCCCCATGACATTCTGTTGGAAATTTTTTGCGATTAAATTAGTGTTGGTCACACAGAACGATGCAATACAACATAAATCGATCTTGTTACATTTGTACAATTGTAATTTTAGATTTTGGAGACTTTTTAAGAAAAAGTGTAAAGTAATTCAACATATCTACTTTTTAAGCTAAATAATGAAAACCCAAATTTTGCTAATCACCTTTCCCCATGATGCGTCACTGCATGCGTTTTATTTCACGCCCNGAGACGATTTCGTTTTCAGAACAGAAAATATGACGCACCAAACGCAGTTGCGTTATTTAAAAAAAAAAAAACCATTTGGCGTAGTAATCGGGAATTATTTTTTGCGCGCTATTGAATTCATTATTGAACCATAATTTCTTTTAAACACTTAGAATAATTTGCAATAAACTCTCAATACCAAATTCACTGATTAGGAAGCAGTCTATTAAGAAGGAGTCCATTAGGAAGCAGTCCAAGCGTCACACCAGAAACGTAATATATGTAAGAGATTCTGAGAAAATCCAGTGACGTCTTTAGCAGCTTTTTGTTTGCTAGTGCTGGTAGAATCCATGTTGGATGTCATTTTAATCATTTCAAACATTTGCCTTCCTGGCCTTTCCTGACCCATTAGCATTGTTTAGGTCATCCATGAATTTATTGATTACCAAGTCTTCTCGTAAAAAAAGAGCAACTGGACTTTAACTGGATCCCTCAAAAGCCTTTCAGAAAAATGGCTAAAGTTTTCGGTTATTCTGTAGCATTACTATCTACTTCAGTTTTCTCATAATCATATTGCAGCATTACATACACACAGGCACTACAAAATGCCATCTTTTACGATGGATTTTTTAAAACTTTATGGCATATGTCAAAAAGCCTCTGTGAATGCCTATCCAACACATTCTATGAACCTTATGAATATTAAGTGGGGGCCGAAAAAAAAAATAAGTAAACATATTTGTGAAAGTGGACAAGAATGGATTTTTAAGTTTAAAAAAATAAATGCCGAACATAAAAGACCACGATTTAGTAAACCGCCATCAAGTATCTTCGAAAGTAGGTAAAAGCATTGCATTTGGGCGCCATGAAAGAAAACAAGAAATTGCAATACAAAAGATGTTCCGAACTAAAGGCAAAGAAAAAATGTCATCAGTCAGTGAGCTGATTGTTCATACTGTTCAAATACAAGTTAAAACAAAAAATCAATATTATTGTTCATCGTTAGTTTTAATAAAAACATAGGTAATAAATTCATTACCGAATAACTAATTTTTCCTTTAATGATTATATTAAAATGGTACGCCAAAACTAAGCATGCACAAGGCGCCAGAAACGGTCGGGCCAGCCTCAGGCTGAGCATTCATTCTCCCAGTTGGTGCACGATCACCTGTCTTTGGTGTTAAAAAACTTCGAGCGCTACTTCCGAACCACAAAAGACCTACGAACTGGTAAGGAATGGATCCACGAGACTTTTGTTAACAAACCAGGTGAATCTAGCATGTCTGTGCAAGAAGAATATCAACTGCTGGAGGTTGCATATGACGGTAGCCTTAAAGCTACGTTCGAGACAACAACTCTGTCGGTGTTCTGGATTAAAGTCTTGGCGGAATACCCTGAGATGGCCACCATAGCACTTAAATCCCTATTGACTTTTCCGACGTCCTATCTGTGTGAAGCGGGGTTGTCTGCAGTGACAGCTACAAAAACAAAACAATGGAATAAACTTGACATAAGCAAAACACTTCGGATGTCATTGTCTCCTATTACCCTCCAGATGGTACAGTCTCGTTGAAGAAAAAATAGCTCAGGGTTCTCATTTATTTAGCGTTCTAGTAAATTAAAATGATAAATAACCTTATATTCATTTTTTTTTGCGTGTAATTGTATTTCCATTTGAAGGCATGTTTAAATACAATCAAATTTTAATGATAAAATCAAAATAATCTAAAACATAAACCAATCAACTCCTGCCCCCCCCCCTAAAAAAAAGCGGGCCGCGGTAAAATTAACAAACGTTGACCGGGCCGCAGCGTTAAAAAGTTTGGGGACCAATGGCCTAGACCATTTGTCTCCAAAATAATTCCACTACTTATACAGCTCTCAAACACACCGCACGCAATGACTCATTCAGTCGCAACAATAAATCATTAATTCCCATTCTCGACGGTCCCCGTTGGGGGCCCATTTAATATAGTACCATTTTATTGATGTCTGAGATGGGGTGGGGGGCCCATTTAATATAGTACCATTTTATTTAGGTTTGAGATGGGGTGGGGGGCCCATTTAATATAGTACCATTTTATTGATGTCTGAGATGACGTGGGGGCCCATTTAATATAGTACCATTTTATTGATGTCTGAGATGGGGTGGGGGCCTATGTAATATATTAGCANGCCCATTTAATATAGTACCATTTTATTTATGTCTGAGATGGGGTGGGGGCCCATTTAATATAGTACCATTTTATTGATATCTGAGATGGGGTGGGGGCCCATTTAATATAGTACCATTTTATTGATGTATGAGATGGGGTGGGGGGCCCATTTAATATAGTACCATGTTATTGATGTCTGCGATGGGGTGGGGGGCCCATTCAATATAGTACCATTTAATTGATGTCTGAGATGGGGTGGGGGCCCATTTAATATAGTACCATTTTATTGATGTCTGAGATGGGGTGGGGGCGGGGTAAAAAATCATTGAGAGAAATTCTACATTTAAAACTTGTCCTATTAAACGTAGTTTACAAATGCCATTGACATAGCTTTTTTATAAACTATCCAAATTTCTAGAAAATTCAAGATCGGCCTTGAATGGATTGGATATTAAATCAAACGATATTTTAAAACGGAATAAGACGGGTATTGTTAGAAAGCTAGGAGTAGATCCACCAGATCACATAAATTCAGTGCCATCTTGAGGCATGGGAACATTGGGCTCTTCCCAGGCCCCGCGCTTGGGGGGGGGGGTACCTTGCTTCTAGGAGACTCATTCTTATAAAGACATTATGTTGCAAACATTTTTTAATGAATATTGAGAACTTTTGGCAATTAAATTTGATTTAAAAATCAGTGGACAGCATGTTTCCCACTTTAAACCCACGATTTTATCGGCACGTTCCGATATAAATATTATAAATGAGAATCACAAGTTGGATACTTTTTAAACTTTTAAAGCCGAATAACTCTGGTCAACAAGTTTTACTTCTCTCAGATAAGAATCGAAAAATAATAAAGTTAAAGCTTTCATTTACAATCAAGCTAGACAAAGACGCTGGGTCTCGGGCAGCAATAACACTGGATACGCCACGGCTCCGCAGTGAAATTAGTGGAGACAAATCTATCCTAGCACCAGTTCAAGTGCTACTGAATTTAATTAGCATTATATCAGGAATATGTAGGTCACCAATGAACAAAAAGTAAATTTATTTTTAAAAAAAAATCAAAACACAAATAACATTATATTTTTTTAAACATAAGAATAATGTGTATTCTGTGTCTAAAAACATATTTAGATGACAAATATAACCCAACAGTCACCTTATGTCTGAGCTGAGGGCAGAAATATTTAGGCATTTAGACATAATTGTGCCCATATTCATCTAACATATCGGGTAGCTCAAACACAGAGATTGATTTTATTAATTGCACCATTTCCCGATGTTCGGTTTAAACAGGGCACAAGTCAATTTGATGGGTCAGAGAAATCCATTTTAAACGGATTGCTTCAATTACTATAGAAAAAATTGTAAACAATGAATATATTTCTAGGTGTTTAGCCCCTAAAGTGGGAATAAAAAACATAATTTTATAATTGGAGCATAGAAGAGTAAAAGAGCTGAGGAGACAAGGAAACGGGTAAACTTGCAAAATTAACATCTTGGTTAAATCCAATCGAAATATCAGTGACTACTACTGCTCCTCAAAATAAAGTAGCGTGATCTACATCCTCTATTGCATTCAGCCATCTAAATTCAGACAATACCATTACCTATTTCCTCTGCTGGGGAAGTTGTAAAAATTGAAATACTCAAAGCTGTGTCAGAAAACGAGAGTGTGTGATTCACCACACAGATCCCGCGCTATTGAATATTAAGAACACTTGTACAAATGAGTACTGGATTCGCGGTGGGCCATCATTTTATCAGAATCATGACTGCAACATTTAAAACTTAGTCAGAGCTGGAGAAGAAAGAACTAAGACAAGGTATTTATCAAGAATGATATTTAAACTTGAACTGTGGAATGACGAGTTAGTAAAACTTGTTTGGCTTCTCTCTTCACCATACCAAGGTTGTTTGTATGTTTTTACATGTCTTCTATTGTAAAAAAAGTATTTTCCTTTGCTATATCAGGATTCAATTATTGGAAATATAACAATATTATTATAGAACATAAAAATGGCTTCTCTCTTCACCATACCAAGGTTGTTTGTATGTTTTTACATGTCTTCTATTGTAAAAAAAGTATTTCCCTTTGCTATATCAGGATTCAATTATTGGAAATATAACAATATTATTATAGAACCTGAAAATGGAGTACTGCATCGCAAGCATATGACCGCATATTTGCTTCGACTGAAAGAAGTTAGGTGTTTAGGTCCATTATTAATCAAAGACCATAGGCCAAAACAGTAGCACTGGCATAAAGTTCTGACTCGTGGGGTTTATGTTGCTCACTTTCTTGCCTCCAGTGGTTGTGATACAACTATTGGGTCAGAAAGCAATGGAAATTGTGAAGGTATTTTAGAGCTTTTGAGTGTTTGTAATCCTTTTTTTGGAGGAGCATCCCAAACTATAATGGAAATGCTGGAAAGGGTAATACAACATATCTCTCACGCAAATATTTGAGAATAATTTATTGATCTAATGGGCAACATGTCCTTTGTCCTATTCTGGAAAAAAATAACAGAGTCAAAGTATTATTCAAAAGTTCTGATTCCACTTCAGACATTTCACACATTGATCAACTGACATTTACGGTCAAGGATGTAAGTCTGTGTAACGTTTTATCAAGTTCATTTCCATATTTTCCCATGGAGCAAAGGATCTAACAGACACTGTTGTGTATCAAAGATCTAGCAGACATTCTCATTGGATTTCCTGAATGAGAACAAAATTCCGCCTTCAATATGCCGTGGTCAATCGTATGACAAAGCTTTAAATGTATATGTCTATGGACGCTTTACTGGATTGCAAGCACAGCTACGTCAATTGAACGAGTTTGCCGTGTATGTCCCTTGTGCTGGACACAGTCTGAACTTAGTGGGCTTAAAAGCAGCAGAGTGTTGTCTACAAGTTGGACAATTCTTTGACTTTCTTAAGTGCCTATATACACTTTTCTTAGCTTCTACACATCTGTGGAATGTTCTGGTATCTTCCTTAGGAAAATCTCTCGTTGTCGTAAAGCCTCTGTCTGACACAAAATGGTCGGCACATTTGATACCACCAACGTTTCGAAAAAAATGCAAGAAGCTCAGGAGTCTGTATCAGATGACATTGATCAGGAAAGGATAAATTATAATGTCTTTCTGATGTTTTAAAACCATTATTGAATTGGACTGGTTTTGTTTTTGTATAAATAAGATGAATTAATCTATTTTTAACTTGAGTCAATGTTTATTCTTCTTTACATAGTTATTCCTCTTGGTGAGATGGCTTGGGAGCAACAAATTGTTTGCGACCCCCCCACCAAATGTTTGAGCACGAGGTGTGTGCCCCACTTTGCCCCTCACCTCTAAAGACCCTGGTGTGGTGTGTTGCTTGGGGCCCCAGTGCACTGCTGTGCCCACAGGCCCCCTATGTTCGTAAGACGGACCTGCATAAAACCTATTGTGTTGTCTAACCATAATAATGTTCATATTGCTTACATTAGAAAAAATGAAATGAGACCCCCGGTCCCAGAGTTATGAATATTATAAGTTTATTTTCCTTACGTATTTGAATATTGATAATCAAGAGTATGTTTACTAAGTTTGGTCAAGATCCATCTATTCATTTCGGAGTACTTAGCATATTTGTGTTTATAAGGCTTATATAAGGACAAATGAAATGAACCGCCGGCCCCAGAGGGATGGATATTATGTGTTAAGTACCCTTCGGTATTTGAATATGGATCATAAAATGTATGCATTTTAAGCTTGGTCAAGATCCATCTATTCATGTAAATGTATGTTTTAGTAATTTTATTTTTATAGCTCATATATGGAGGGAAAAGAACAAAGTTTAAGAAAAAAATGAAATGGGCCCCCTGCCCCAGAGTGATGGATATTATGTGTTATTTACTCTTCTGTATTTGAATATGCATACTCAAATGTATGTATTTTAAGTTTGGTCAAGATCCAGCTATTCATGTAGCAGTAGTTGTTGATCATTTTATTTATATAGCTCATATTGGAAAAAAAAAATTTAAAGGCCCCCGGCGAAAATCGGTATAGAGTTTCGAAATGAAAGCTGCCTAACTTTTGTAAGTAAGCCCTAAGGATTAAGTCTGCCCAATTTCAGGCTTCTATCTTCAGAGAAGTTGGAGAATTAGTAATGAGTCAGTGAGGGCTTTGCCTTTTATTAGTATAGATAGAACATATGATATTGAGCCCCCGGCCACAGAGGTAGGAATATTATGAGTTTAGTACCCTTCAGTATTTGAATATGGATAATAAAGAGTTCGTGTACGAAGTTTGGTCAAGATCCCTTTATTATTTTTAGATTACTAAGCATATTTATATTTATATCTCTTATATTAAGAAAAAGTAAATGGGTCCCAGGCCAAAAAGGCATGAATATTATGTGTTAATAACACTTCGTTATTTGAGTATGGATAATCAATTGTATGTATTTAAATTTAGTCAAGATCCAGCTATTTATGTAGCAGTATTTGTTGATCATTTTATTGATATAACTCATATTAGAAAAAAAAATGAAATGGGGCCCTGGGCCACATAGTTAGGAATATTCTGAGTTTAGTACCCTTAAGTATTTAAATATTGATAATCAAGATTTTGTGTACGAAGTTTGGTAAGATCCATCTCTTCATGTCGGATTACTAAGTCTATTGATATTTCTATGGCTTCTATATGGACAAATCAAAAGGCAGGGCTGTTAACAATAATAAAAAAATATTATTGGCAATATCAATACTAATACTGCCTGTAAAATCTATTGGCAATATCAATACCAATACTGCCTGTAAAATCTATTGGCAATATTAATACCAATACTGCCTGTAAAATCTATTGGCAATATCAATACCAATACTGCCTGTAAAATCTATTGGCAATATCAATACCAATACTGCCTGTAAAATCTATTGGCAATATCAATACCAATACTGCCTGTAAAATCTATTGGCAATATCAATACCAATACTGCCTGTAAAATCTATTGGCAATATCAATACCAATACTGCCTGTAAAATCTATTGGCAATACCAATACCAATACTGCCTGTAAAATCTATTGGCAATATCAATACCAATAGTGCCTGTAAAATCTATTGGCAATACCAATACCAATACTGCCTTTAAAATCTATTGGCAATATCAATACCAATTCTGCCTGTAAAATCTATTGGCAATATCAATACCAATTCTGCATGTAAAATCTATTGGCAATATCAATACCAATACTGCCTGTACAATCTATTGGCAATATCAATACCAATACTGCTTGTAAAATCTATTGGCAATATCAATACCAATACTGCCTGTAAAATCTATTGGCAATATCAATACCAATACTGCCTGTAAAATCTATCGGCAATATCAATACCAATACGGCCTGTAAAATCTATTGGCAATATCAATACCAATACTGCCTGTAAAATCTATTGGCAATACCAATACCAATACTACCTGTAAAATCTATTGGCAATATCAATACCAATACTGCCTGTAAAATCTATTGGCAATATCAATACCAATACTGCCTGTAAAATCTATTGGCAATATCAATACCAATACTGCCTGTAAAATCTATTGGCAATATAAATACCAAAACTGCCTGTAAAATCTATTGGCAATATCAATACCAATACGGCCTGTAAAATTTATTGGCAATACCAATACCAATACTGAATGTAAAATCTATTGGCAATATCAATACCAATACTGCCTGTAAAATCTATTGGCAATATCAATACCAATACTGCCTGTAAAATCTATTGGCAATATCAATACCAATACTGCCTGTAAAATCTGTTGGCAATATCAATACCAATACTGCCTGTAAAATCTATTGGCAATATCAATACCAATACTGCCTGTAAAATCTATTGGCAATATCAATACCAATACTGCCTGTAAAATCTATTGGCAATATCAATACCAATACTGCCTGTAAAATCTATTGGCAATATCAATACCAATACTGCCTGTAAAATCTATTGGCAATATCAATACCAATACTGCCTGTAAAATCTATTGGCAATATCAATACCAATACTGCCTGTAAAATCTATTGGCAATATCAATACCAATACTGCCTGTAAAATCTATTGGCAATATCAATACCAATACTGCCTGTAAAATCTATTGGCAATATCAATACCAATACTGCCTGTAAAATCTATTGGCAATATCAATACCAATACTGCCTGTAAAATCTATTGGCAATATCAATACCAATACTGCCTGTAAAATCTATTGGCAATATCAATACCAATACTGCCTGTAAAATCTATTGGCAATATCAATACCAATACTGCCTGTAAAATCTATTGGCAATATCAATACCAATACTGCCTGTAAAATCTATTGGCAATATCAATACCAATACTGCCTGTAAAATCTATTGGCAATATCAATACCAATACTGCCTGTAAAATCTATTGGCAATATCAATACCAATACTGCCTGTAAAATCTATTGGCAATATCAATACCAATACTGCCTGTAAAATCTATTGGCAATATCAATACCAATACTGCCTGTAAAATCTATTGGCAATATCAATACCAATACTGCCTGTAAAATCTATTGGCAATATCAATACCAATACTGCCTGTAAAATCTATTGGCAATATCAATACCAATACTGCCTGTAAAATCTATTGGCAATATCAATACCAATACTGCCTGTAAAATCTATTGGCAATATCAATACCAATACTGCCTGTAAAATCTATTGGCAATATCAATACCAATACTGCCTGTAAAATCTATTGGCAATATCAATACCAATACTGCCTGTAAAATCTATTGGCAATACCAATACCAATACTGCCTGTAATATCTATTGGCAATACCAATACCAATACTGCCTGTAAAATCTATTGGCAATACCAATACCAATACTGCCTGTAAAATCTATTGACAATACCAATACCAATACTGCCTGTAAAATATATTGGCAATACCAATACCAATACTGCCTGTAAAGTCTATTGGCAATACCAATACCAATACTGCCTGTAAAATCTATTGGCAATACCAATACCAATACTGCCTGTAAAATCTATTGGCAATACCAATACCAATACTGCCTGTAAAATCTATTGGCAATATCAATACCAATACTGCCTGTAAAATCTATTGGCAATACCAATACCAATACTGCCTGTAATATCTATTGGCAATACCAATACCAATACTGCCTGTAAAATCTATTGGCAATACCAATACCAATACTGCCTGTAAAATCTATTGGCAATACCAATACCAATACTGCCTGTAAAATCTATTGGCAATACCAATACTAATACTGCCTGTAAAATCTATTGGCAATACCAATACCAATACAATTTTAAAACCAGTATTGCAATACCAATACCAATATTTATTTATTATTGCCTTACCAATACCAATATTTGGGTCATTCGACGAATAAAACGCAAATACGTAATTCATCGCTCTATATCACTTACATCGATAAACGATAACAACATTTTTGGCTAATTAAGACAATATATTTGTAATCAAATTTTGTTCAATAGTTAATACTTGCTTCATCAGTTTTCCTCAAAGCATTCAAAAGTCATTGACAACATATTAAATAAGTCGGCATACCTGCTTAACGTCCTTAAGCAACAAGATTTTTAATATGTATACTTTACACATATTGTGAATGAATGAATGGATGGATGGATGGATGGATGGATGAATGAAGCAAATGACTGTCATTTTTGTTTGTAGGCCCTAGGCACGTTGCCTAAAGTGCCTAAGCCTTAATCGAGCCTTGGTAAGTCAATGGTCAATGCTCATTGCCAAAGATATCATTTATGATTTGATTTCTATTATCATTCATTTCATTGATAAGTCTCATTCAAAAGTTGTTTGGCAATGTCACTCGCAAGATGGCGACACCAAAGAAAAAAATATTTTATTCAGCTTTATTCACAACCAATGTTGTAGAGAATTTATTGAATATATCTTTTAGTATTGGTTAAAAATCAATACCAATATCAAAAATAATTATTGGCAATACCAATACCAATATCAAATTTCAAGAAGTATTGCAATATCGTCCCAATACTTAAAAAGGTATTGGCAATACTACCAATACCAATACAATATTGCAATATTAACAACCCTGTCAAAAGGTTACCCGGCCCCATGTGGATGGATGTTATGTGTTAATTAACTTCGGTATTTGAGTATGGATAATGAAATGTATGTATTTTAAGTTTGTTCAAGATCCAGCTATTCATGTAAAAGTATTTGTTGATCATTTTATTGATAAAGCTCATATTAGAAATA
>CAXITT010001072.1:158780-170928 GCA_964033795.1 Lymnaea stagnalis | reverse complement strand
AATTGCAGTTGAAGATGTAGATTGGCTGTATAATAAATATATGTTATTGTAACAATACATAGATTGTGAAGTGAACATTCGACACACACCGCTTACAAGTATACTCTCTCGGGAATTAATAACATGCTGCATTCACATGGCCTGAACCTCCAAAAATTACAACTAGCCGTCATCGACATTCTTCCATTGTCTCATTCATCGCCCTACTTCGACGCTCATGCTGAACAGTCCCTCGATACGGAACACTGCAACAAACTCAACATAGAACAAAAACACGCTGTTGACACTGTTTTATACCCTGCATACAGACATTCCCATCAGCGACAAACATGCTTCTTCTTAGATGGTAATGCAGGAAAAGGCAAAACGTTCGTCACGGCAAAAATTGTGACACACTTTTCTCAAATTTTTTTCAACTTTTCCAAGCATCAACACACACACTTACCATATATGTTAACCCATGCGTAGAAAAAACACACACTGCGGCACACACACTCACCTTATATGTTTACCCATGCGTAACAACATCTTATACTGCAGCACACACACTCAGCCTATATGTTTACCCATGCGTAGCAACATCACACACTGCGGCACACACTCTCAACATTTATGTTTAGCCATGCGTAGCAACATCACATACTACGGCAAACACACTCACCATATATGTTTACCCATGCGTAGCAACATCACATACTGAGGCACACATAATTTAGATTAACTAACATATTGCTGCATCACCCAAACTGAGACAGACATGATCTATCTTCACCCCAATGTTGCCTTATGTAACAATGAGTCACTCATTATATAGATAATCCCAAAAGGCATCACAATATATGTTCAACCACACGTAGCCACATAACACACATCAAGACATCATCATATGAGTTCAACCACACATAGCCACGTAACACACGTCACCTTTTGTTTCACCAACATGTAGCCACACATCAAGTCATCAACATACATGTTTACTCATTTGTAGCCATACAGAAGCACACGCCATTCATATAAACCATCAGAATATACACATCACCCAAACGGAGGCATTCGCTATATATTTTCAGCCACATATAGCTACATCAACAACACTAAGACATTTGCAATATATGTTAAGCGATATATATATATATACAAACTAACACTAAGACGTTCACCATATATGTTCAGCAACATATAGCTATACCAGAAACACTGAGACATTCGCCATATATGTTCAACGACATATAGCTACACAACCAACTCTGAGACATTCACCAGATATGTTCAACCGCATATAGCTACACTTCTAACACAAAGAATGTAGACATATTAGTTCAGCCACATATAAGTACACCATCAACAGTAAGACATTCGCCATATACGGTCAGCTACATATAGCTACACTAAAACACTGATACATGAGACATATTTAATAATAATAATAGTATTAAAGTTTATTTAAAAATCCCGCTTCATCTGCTCACCTGATAGTGGTAAACTCTCGATACTATGTGTCCATCTAGAGAATTACGAAGATAATACTTTCGCATTTGCCAGCCCCAAAATTTAGAACACCCTTCTTGTCGCTATCAGAAACAGCCAGACACTGGAGTCTTTCAAAACTAATATGAAAACATATCTATTTCGAAAACACCTGCTCGTGTGATCTTGTCTATCTAGCTATTATCTCCTAGATGTGTATTGGCTTGTTCTGTTTATGGTTGCAAGGTATGCAAGACTTTGAATTGGGTATTCTCGTATATAGTTTTTGTAATGTTGCATTTTGTATTTCAACGTGGCATATTATAGATTGTTTCATTTCTCTTTTAATAAACTAGACTATGTACCGCGCCTCGAGCCTTTGGGGATAAAGCGTGGTTTCCTAATAAAATGTATTATTATTGTTATTATTATTATTATACAAGTGGATTAGAAAATTCTTTCCATAAACCCTTCTTTTATTTCAAAGAAGTGCGTTATTTTTTCGACGATATAAGCAATTTCTAGTAGAGCAAATATTTTCGTCTACCATGGTGTTATTAGTCCATCTACTTTTAAATTCCTAAATGTACATTTATTCCCTTGCCATATTGGTTGACATCTTGATAGCTACATTTGCCTGAAAATTAACAGATGTAACATATTTATTAATAATCAACTACGAAGAAAACATCAGAAGAAATCAGTGACAGATGGTCCACTGACAGTTAACAGAAAACGGGGAAGAAGTGAGTGTCAAAATTTGTATAAATGCCTCATTTCACAACTAAAGAGCCTGTTTGTGGATGGGAATCGGACATAAACAAATGATATATTTCCTACTAAAAGCTGTCAATAATTCAAACAAAAGGAGATTAGTTATTTGGTCACAAAAACAAAACGTACAAAAATAAAGACAATACGTAGATGCATGTAACCGACAAACACAAGGTACGTGAATACAAATGACAAATTAAACTAAACTTCAGCGTGTTAATTGTTAACGATATCATTATAACAATTATGTTTTGTTTAACAATGAGTGTCATTTATGTGGCTGATGAGATGGGTGGGTGGGTGGGAGGCAATAATGTCTTTTTCTCCTATCTGATCGTTGAGCGTGATTGTCGTTCTTTGAAGCTGTATCCCTAATGATTGGGATTGGATTTAAGTAGATTAACCACTGAGAAATGCAGAGCGAAAAAAACGTAACTAAGCATAATTTTATTCAATAACAATTTAAATGAACAAAGCGATTATTTCATTAAAAAATAGTGTGATATAAATATAAATTTAAAAGCAAATATTTTTAAATTATATGGATAATATTTATTTTGAAACTATTATACTTTGTTATAAATATAACAAAACATAAATATTGTTTTTCACTTTTTCTTAATTATACCAAATACAGCGTTTAAAGAGACTTTACAGTTGTTTCCCTGGATAAGCTTTTTAATTTATGTAAAGAAGCAAAGATATTGAAACATTAATCGATATACAATAAAAATTAACCATTATTTATGTAATATATTAAATTGATTGTAGCACAGCTAAATTGCAATTCAAAAAGAAATATATTATATATGTGATTAGTTGTTTGTTTTTGTTTTTGTTTTTTAATACTGAATTTTTATTGACTATTTTGTATGAATTTAAATAATAATAACACACATGTTTATACTTCATATATTATTGTTTACAGTCTAACAACGCATTGATTACTTTAATTAATTTTACATATAAAGCTAACACTTTAAAATTAGGTTATCTTATACATCCGACCCGAAAACATTAATGTCTTTGCTTTAAGCATTTTGTAATTTGGAAAAAAAAAATTTAATTTTTCAAATTTTTTATTTTGTGTACATGATTCAAAAGTTTGTTTAAAAGAAGGAATTTCATTTATTTCCCATTGCTTTATCAAAATGATAAACTGTTACTTTGCATCATGTCTTTTAACCTACTTGGCAAAGTGTTCAACTTAAGAAAAATAATTCGATTTATATTTCATTTCTGTAAATTTGCTTTTTATAATATTTGTAAATACATTTTTTTTTTGAAGAGGCAATACAAGATTTAAAATAAATTAAAACAATGACACAATATAAATTACAAACGTCTCATGTGTATACTGCTTGTTGTAGAAAAAAAGTGACTGATAAGGCATTTTTACTGAAATATCATCTTTATGACATTGATGCACTGCTCGTTGAATGAAAAGTGACTATCAAGACAAGTTCACTAAAAGCCAGTGGAGCTAATTTGAAAGTCAGTGCGAGACCAAGCTTGGAAAATTAGAAATCGAATTGTCCGACTTAAACTTAGATGTCGCCTTCGAGAGGTTTAGTGGCACAATCCTCGAGAGAGCTCGGAAAACGATCACCGAATCGAACGGGCAAAAGCAAATCTAAGCTCTTTTGGAACAAGGAGATACAAGAAAGAGCGAAGAGCGAAAGCCCAAAAAAACAGGCCGTGAGAAAGCAGACACCTGCAGCTCGTGCTGGCTACAACTAACTTATGGCTGAAGTTCGGGCCACAGTCCAAAAAGCGAAAAAATTGAAATGGGTGAGTGCATGTGAAAAACTCGACCTCCTGGACGGATGAAAAGTGTGGAAACTGCTTGGAAATCTCTCTGGCGCGGGAAAGGCAAAGAACCCGCAGCCAATCCAGACCGATCAAGGCGTCGAGGCAAGCGAAGCAAAGAGAGCTCAGGCGCTTGACGTCCACTTTGCAAAAGTGAACAAGAAAGTCAGAGAGAAGGAAGAGCATCGCAACGTCCGCCCACTTAGAAAATGGGAGCACGTATCCAACGAATTGGACCACACCCCGAGATTTTCTTGTTAGACAATTTTCTTATTTATGTTGTCACATTTTTAAAACATCTAATTTTGTTGAAACTCCCCACAAAATATGTATGTACAAATATTACTAAATGCAAATGTGCACAGCGAGAATATTTATTTCAATTTAAATGGTTTTCTTTAGTTCAGATCATTGCCATATAGGATGAGAAAAGGTGACAAATGTTTTTTTTTAATGATATCAATTGAAACTTTCTATGTTGACAACTATTTTAAAACAAAATTGCCAGACGAATAGAAACTGGAAGAAATGAAATACGTCTAGGCTATAAGAAACACACAGCAATGAAAATAGTTGGTTTTATTTTCAAAAGAAGTTAATTTCTAATGTTGATATTATTTTAATGTACATTTTTTGGGACGAATAACGTATAGTTAGACCACAGACAGGCATTTTTTTTTAAAAAATAGATTATTTCTACTTTACTAAGTATATCTGTTAACTTGATGGCAAATCAAATAATGCAAAAGTGAATCGTTATGTACAAGGAAATACATAGCTAAATATAAAACAATGTGACGATGGAGTGGGCTTCGGAGGACGAAATCCACATGGCCTGGGATTATACTTGAAGGATTATAAGCAAATCGCCTCTCTCCACGCCGCTGGGTAGCCCAAGGGAACATCATTGGATGATACAGCTTGGCACCAGTGACGTCATTGTATCAATGTTATCCACCTTTCGGGACTCCCTCTCCGGGTTTGATTTCAGAGTTTCCTTGTCTTAGATGAGTTGCCATCCAAGGTTAACGAGTCTAACCGGGGTGCTGGTGGTGTTATTGATTGACTGTGCTCTGGCTGGGTGCTGGTGGTGTTATTGATTGACTGTGCTCTGGCTGGAATTGAACTCCAGACCACCAACTTGAGATTTGCTCAGTTTACACCATTCGGCCACCCAGCACCCAGCTTCACATTAAACTTAGCATTTTCAATACATACTACATTTAAAAACAACAATTTGTTAAAAGCTTGACTTTACCTACCTACGTACTATCTACACCTGTCCAGCCATGGAAAGCAACCACGCAAGTACTATCTACACCTGTCTAGCCATGGACAGCAACCACGCCTAGTATTATCTACCCTGTCTAGCCATGGACAGCATCCACGCCTAGTATTATCTACCCTGTCTAGCCATTGACAGCACCCACGCCTAGTATTATCTACCCTTTCTAGCCATGGACAGCACCCAAGCCTAGTACTATCTACCCTGTCTAGCCATGGACAGCACCCACGTATAGTATTATCTACACCTGTCTAGCCATGGACAGCACCCATGCCTAGTATTATCTACACCTGTCTAGCCATGGACAGCACCCACGCAAGTACTAGCTGCCCATGTCTAGCCATGGAAAGCCTCGAGGAGCATAGAGCGTTTTTTATCATTTAGAGTTGGTTAACAATCATTGGGTATAGTAGTGTTTGAAGAGAAGGGCTTGAGGACAGTTTGCAAGGCTTTTATGGTCGTTATATTGCGGATGTGTAATGGGAGAGCATTCCATTGTTTAGGGGCACAGAAAGAGAAATATCGTTCAAAATATATGTTTTTGTGCATGTTCTGGAGATAGAAAGAATACGCGTGTCTTCGGAGGAACGAAGCTATCGAATGTTGAATAGACAGAAAGAATTTGTGTAAAACATGAATGGCAGGAACCAGATAAAAAGATGTTACAGGAAAGAAAAAAATTGTAACGTATGCGTGTCTGTATAGGGAGCCAATGAAGTGAGTCAAGTAGTGCAGTCACGTGATCTAGTCTTGTTTGTCTTTAGAAGTAACCTAGCAGCTGAGTTTTGAGCTTTCTGCAGTTTTTATTTTTTTTAAATATTTTGCTGAATCTGAAAGAAGAGAGTTGTTATAGAAATGATAGAGAACAAGAATAGACTACTGTTTTTGCTGCGCTAACTGTGAGGTAGTAGCAGATTAAGCTCATCTGACAGATGACGCGGCTCGCATTGTTCTTCGTAAACGCAAATTCGACCATGCTAAAACACTTCTGAGAGTTTTGCATTGGCTGCCGGTCCGTGCTCGCATAGAGTACAAAATCACAAGTTGTGCTACCGCTGCTTACATGATCTGGCGCCGTCCTATCTGAAAGAGCTGCTGACGCCTTATGTACCCACTAGACAACTCTGCTCATCCAATGGTGGCAAATTCTCTACACCACGTGTTCGCCTTGAGAGTTACGGAAAGCGCACTTTCGCATTTGCTGGTCCAACAATTTGGAAAGCCCTTCCAGTCGATCTCAGAAACAACCAGACATTAGAGTCCTTAAAGAACCGATTTAAAGTAAATCTTTGGTGACCAATCTGGAAAACCACAAGCAGACTGACGTGCTAGTAATGGACTTCGCAAAAGCATTTGACCGGGTGAATCATAGTTTGCTTCTACACAAACTCGAGATATATGGGATTCAAGGCACAACTAAAACATGGATCTCTAGCTTCCTCAGCCACCGATGCCAAGCAGTAGTGGTGGGCGGTACAAGCTCCTCCTTTGTCAATGTGAAGTCAGGGGTCCCCAAGGGATCAGTCCTGGGCCCCTGTTTGTTCCTAGCATACATTAATGACCTACCGGAGAAACTGACATCACAGGCAAGACTGTTTGCAGATGACACAGCAGTGTATAGGACGATCGCCAACAGATCTGACCAGGACCAGCTACAACAGGATCTCAATCTGTTAGCTGAGTGGGAGATGAGCTGGGACATGGAATTTCATCCTGCCAAGTGCCAGACACTATCAATCTCTAGAAGTTGTACTCCTCTACACTACCAATACAAACTGCACGGCCATATTCTTGAGCAAGTTTCCTCCGTAAAGTACCTGGGTGTTACCATTCAAAGAGAGGTCCGCTGGGACGAGCATATTAACAATGTATGTAACCAAGCAAACCAAGCCTTGGGGTTCTTAAGGCGAAATCTAAAGATTGGCAACTCCTGTGTGAAAGAAAGAGCATATAAAGCCTTTATCCGTCCGATTTTAGATTATGCATCTTCAGTCTGGGACCCATTTACCCAGAAGAGCATTGACAGGTTGGAGGCGGTCCAGCGACGAGCAGCACGTTTTGTCCTAAACCGCTACAGGAATACCTCTAGTGTTGGAAGCATGCTAGAAACACTAGGCTGGTCACCATTGGAGAAACGACGACGACAATCCAGGCTCTCCATGATGTACACGATAAATAATGGGCTGGTCCACTGTTCCAGTATTAAACAGAAACTCGTCCCTCTCCCCCATAGACAGTGACGAGGCCATGACAGGCAATTCAGGCTCATGCCAGCAAGAAGCCAGTATAGGAGCTGCTCATTCCTGCCCAAGACAATCAGGGACTGGAACCATCTTTCAAAAGGAACAGTTGAGGCGACAAAACTAGACACATTTGTGTATATTGCCTCAAGCCTTCAAACCCCTAGTGCATAATTTCCTCATCACCACCAGTAACAGAAACATTGCAAATCCCATCTACATGCATAGGAGCCAAAATGACCATTAATTTGTATGTGGGCATTAAGATATAGAAGAAGAAGAAGTAACATCTATTTCGCAAAAACCTTTTGGCATGATTGTCTACCGTATCTTCTATTTAATGCATATTGGCTGTATTGCTTATGGTTGAATTTGGTAGAAAGACTTTGACTTGGTATGCTTGTAATTAGTTTTTGTAGTGTTGCATTTTTTTTAAATGTGGTAAATTATAGATTTGTTTTTTTGTTGACTTTGGACCACGCTTCGAGCCTTTGGGGATGAAGCGTGTTTTTTAAATACACTTTATTATTATTATTATTATTTTTTTTATTATGTATGGAATATGATTATTTTAGATACATTTTGTTAGAAAAAATATAACTAAGAATTCATACATATAACCATTATGTTGTTAAATCAACAAAAGTTGTATTAATGGGACTCTCTACATCAATTACCATTTTGTTGATGAGTCTACTAACGACGTCTCACCTTGACTCTATGCATTTACTTAGTATTACTTTTATTTCTTTCAATGACAAACTGCTAAGATCTTTTTTTTTTTAGGATACAAAGCAAAGCACTAAACTAAAGAAAACAGTTTAATTAATATTTTCTTTCTTTAAAATTTCATTTAGTTTTATTTGTCTTTGCGTATTTTTGGGGTGTTAACACACAATTCAATGTTAAAAAACTATGACCATATAAATAACAAATATGTGAATGTGGACACAGCTAGTTCTAACGAAAAATACTAACAAGGTAATTTGTATATTTTACACAACTCTGTTGAACAAAAGTAAACCAAACACGTCTGTTCAGCTTTGTGTCTACATGTTTAATGACTAGCTACAAGCAAAATAACATGGCCACTCAAAGGTCAATTCAAGATACACGGGACTCATAGATTGACTACAAAGAGAATTTCTCGTGACAATACAATAACAATGACTTCACATCTTCCTTCTATGTCTGGAATGAGGTAACACATGACACATTAAAAACAAAACATCTACTTAAATCAAGATAATTCATCTTTCACTAAATATAATAATAATAATAATAATAATACATACATTAGTTCATTTTGTGTAGTCTTTTTTACCGGTCCTGATAGGGTTTTCGTATGTTTTGATGTGGTTGTTAATTTGACTCATGATCAGAGTTTTTAGGTTTTTGACATGTTTGATAACTTAACTTAAGATCGGGATCTTTCTATGTCCTGATAGGATGAAACTCTACTTAAGATCGGGATCTTTCTATGTCCTGATAGGATGAAACTCTACTTAGGATCGGGATCTTTCTATGTCCTGATAGGATGAAACTCTACTTAAGATCGGGATCTTTCTATGTCCTGATAGGATGAAACTCTACTTAGGATCGGGATCTTTCTATGTCCTGATAGGATGAAACTCTACTTAAGATCGGGATCTTTCTATGTCCTGATAGGATGAAACTCTACTTAGGATCAGTATTTTTGAATATTTTCATGTTTGTCAACTTGACTCAAGATGGATTTTTCTTATTTTTGTATTTCTTTGCCAACTTGACACAATTGATCGTTCTTTAAGTTGTTTAGTGACACCTCATGGGAATTGTTAAAGTTTCAACACATCCTCCTCTTCAAGAGATGATAAATCCTTGTCTTGTTTTATGTCATAGATTGCTCATTTTATCAGCTTTTCTCTAAGTATTGAACTGCGTTTTCAGAAATCTTACATGAGTGGCTTAAACAGACTTTGGGCTAATGGTAGCAGTGTTCTTGTTCTTCTATTGAAAAATGACTTCCATTAAATAGTATCCGTTTGATTTGCTGTATATATGTGACCTTGGGTGCTGGTTAGCTGAATTGTCGTAACTTAGCTAGCTCAAGTTGATAGTCTGGAGTTCAATCACCACCGAAGCCCAGCCAAGCAAAAACATCACCAGCACCCCGTGTGGATGGGATTAGTTAGCCTTGGATGCAAAATCATCTAAAAAAACGGAAATTCTGAATTCAAACCTGTAAATGAAATCTAGCAGGTAGATAACACAGGACCATGAAATAGTCTGACAACACCTTAGACATCACTGGTGCCAAGCAGTATCATCCACACGTTGTTCCTTTGGGTTTTTTCCACAAAATGGAGAGGGACGATTTGCTTTCGGGAACCAGATTATAATAGGAGAAGAGTAATCATATGGCTAGTGAATTCGTCTTTCGAAGTCCACACTATCGACACATAGGCACAGATGGATGCCAGCATTTACTCTGATTCAGTGAAGCTAAGAATTGTTCATTGTTATTCTTTATATGTAGGTGTCAGGTAAAATGTTAACATATTAAATTTATTAACGTACATACATCCAGTAAACCAGTGAGTTTCCCAGTCAGTCAATAAGTCAGCAAATCAACCAGTCAGTCAAACATCAGCCTTTCACTGAGGCAGTCAGCTAGTAAGTTGGCTAATGAGCGATCCAGCAAGTCAGTCAGCCAGGCAGTAAGTCAGACAGCCAGCTGGTCAGTCAGCTAGTTAGTCAGTTTGTCAGTGAACTATCCAGCCAGTCAGCCATCAGTCAGCTAGTTAGCGAGCCAGTCAGTCAGCAAGTAAGCCTTAAATAAAAAGCAAATTTAAAATGACATAGTTTTTTAAAGTAAATAATCCTAAAAAAAATTAATGTAGTGACGTAACAAGGGTATTTCAGTGTTTCTTTTTTTTTCTTTGTTCTTGTTTAATTTCACATGCAATAATCATTATCAGAATGAATTAAACCTTTGAATAGAATATCACATCATAAACTAACACTCTTAAAAAGACTCATGATTAAATGACAATCTCATGCAATAAATAAAGATATATATATATATTATAAACCTTTATTAATTTGCATGTAAAATACATAGTAATTACTTCAGACATGAGTTTTAGATTAAGAAAATGCGATAATAAGAATTATCATTAAGCACATTGTTGGAAAAAAACATGTTTTAACATAGATGTTGAGCTAAATGTATTACCACATTCTTAAAGTTGTTTTAAATGTATTACCACGTAATACAAATTGAGTTAACTCCTTTACAACTAAATCAAAATTGTGTTAAATTTGTTACCACATAATTTAAATGTGTTTATTCTTTATCTTTATACAATTTGAGTTAATATATTACCACTAAATCAAAGTTATATTAAATGTTTTACCACTAAATCAAGTTATATTAAATACATTACCACTAAATCTATATTATTTTAAATCTATTACCACTAAATGAATGGAATGTTAAATGAAATATCACTATATCAATGTTATGTTAAATGTATTATCAATCAATTAATGAAGGATAAATCTATTACTACGAAATCAATGTCATATTAAATTATATTAACTGCATTTCGCCTAAATCAATGTTATATTAAATGTATTCCCACTAAATCACCGTTATGTTAAATGTATGACCACCAAATCAACGTTATGTTAAACACATTAATAAAAAATCAGCGTTATGTTAAATGTATAACAATCATCGTATAAACAAGCAATCGATGAAGGGAAGTAATTGACCTAAATGAGTTGAAAATGAAATTTTGGGCTGAAAATAATAATAATTATCATAAATTTACATGTAAATTTGAAAATTCAATTGATGATATGGTTAAGATGTAAATGTAAAACTCAATTTTTTTAGAAAATATATGATTTGATTAATTTAAAATGTAGTGATAGCCTAAACCACATAATTTAGGTATATTTTGGTGTTTGAAAATATCCAGTTTAGGGCGAAGTATATGAAAATAATTTTATAAATAATAGGGCAATTGACGAGTTTGCGTCCCTTTCATCGAGTACTGGTGCTTAACTATGACCTCTGAAAATATACAAGCGAAAACCCACCGTAGTCACCCGTTATTGAGGTATTTAAAAATAGGCTACAATGGAATAACAACCGATGTCCAATGTTTACAAAGGAAAAGTCACAGCTGTCCAAGTTATTTTGGTACAAACCAATGAGAATCTAGAGAAAAGTCACGTGACCGGCTAGCAACATTGCAAACAACAAACATGGCGGATGTTGTAGATAAACCGATCGTCACAGATAAGCCGAAGAAAAAACAAGTTACTGGACGAAAAAGAGAGTTTTCTCGAGATGAGAAGTTAAGAAATCATGTTACAGGGCCACCTTGTAACTGTAAGGTGCTAAAATGCTTCCAGATTACTACCGAAGATGACAGGTCAAAGATGATTTCCCATTTCAATTCGTTGAAAACAAAAGATGAGCAGGATGCATTCCTTGCCTCGCTCATTTCAGTTCATTCAGTTCAGCGTCGCCGTAGCAGAAAGGAAGAGCCAACAGAGGCAGAATTTCACAACCATTCTT
>CAXITT010001072.1:125024-139820 GCA_964033795.1 Lymnaea stagnalis | reverse complement strand
GTTTTCTTTAAAAATGTTTACATTTTCGTGTTAATGTTTGGCTTGGTACGGTACAGGCAAACAGGGACATTGAGTCATGTAAATGTTTGGCTAAGTAAGGTGCAGACAAACTGGGACATTCAGCATTGGAACATAATAGCTCTGAAATCAACTATGAGGTGAATGGGAATTATTAATTTGTTTTCACAAATTAGAAGTAACATAATTTTCATATTTCTCAAACTTAAGGTATTTGATTATCAAAATATGGATTTACTCATCATTTTAAATCTGTAGATAATATGGCTTAATTAAAGGAAATGAAGCATTCAACCATTTGTGTTATTCAATGTTTAACCAGTGATTCGAATGCAGCGTGTTAATATTTGAATATATTTCATGTTAATAACAAATTGTTAATGCAAGGAATTATTCTATCTTCATTCGACTATACCAATCATTTATTTGTTAATAATATAAAAATATAAACTTTCCAATCATATACTGTCACATTTCGACTCACGTCTCCACTTACACACTACATACGCACTATGCAAAAACAAAGCTAATCACAACACCATGATAGTTGACAAATGAACAGTGCACAGATCTAGCCCATCGGTCGGCTCTCTTTGAACTTGATACACGTGGTGTGAGGGGCTCCCACTTTGCACATCAAATACATTATTGTGATGTCTTGCTTTAACTACGACATGGAAAGTAAGAAAAGCGACAAATATTTTTTTTTGAAAATGAAATCCCGGGATTATCGAGAATCCCGGTTTTCATAAATTAAATCCTGTTTTTTTCGGGCATCCATCATGGTCTTGTTTTCCGGTATTTTTCGAGAGTCTGGATCCAGGATTGCGATCCCTACTCTGAACACATCATTAAGCAATCACCATATTATATTTGTAGAAGTATTCCACTTGCATTCGACCATTTTTATAAGGGATATAATGCTAATAATAAGACTTCCGTAGTTGATATTATTGTAATTAAATTAGGTAAGGTTGTTGTACATAGGGCTATTAAACTAGATACTATAACCCATCGTTATGGAAATAATATTGTTAGTCACTTTGCCATATTGTCTAGCTGCTAAGAGTCACTGCTATTCACTAAAATAATTAGCTGCTAAAGGCCATTGCTATTCGCTTTAAACTAGATACTATAACCCATCGTTATGGAAATAATATTGTTAGTCACTTTGCCATATTGTCTAGCTGCTAAGAGTCACTGCTATTCACTAAAATAATTAGCTGCTAAAGGCCATTGCTATTCGCTGAAATGTTTAGCTGCTAAAGGCCACTGCACTTTGCTAAAATGTCTAGCTGCTACAGGCGACTGCACTTTGCTATGCTTTATAGCAGCTATAGGCCACTGCACATTGATATAATGTCTAGCTGCTATAGGTCATTGAACTTTTCTCTAATGTCTAGCTGATATAGGCCCTGCACTTTGCTATAATGTCTGGATGCTATAGGTCACTGCACTTTGCTCTAATGTCTAGCTGCTATATGCCAATGCACTTTATATACTGTCTAGCTGTTAAAGTTCTCTGCACTTTGCTATGTCTAGCTGCTATAGGTAACTGGACTTTGCTATAATGTCTAACGGCAATAAGCCACTGCAACCTTCTGAACAAACAGAGGTTTTTACCCTGTTTATCTTTTACGCGTAAAAATTAGAAAAGAGAAGCATTGGTAGGGAAATGAATGTCTCTGAGATAATTTAATTTCGTTGAAATGAAAAGCATATCTGATACTTTCTTTATCGTAAATGGTCTAAGTGGGGGTTCAGAAAAAAAGCTATCTAATCTTGGCTAGTCATATATTAGCTCTACTCTGGTCTCGTCATCTCTAAAGGTAATACTCTGTTCTCTTCATTTTAAATAGTTCAATCTGGTATTTTTCTTGCTTATCATAATTGATTCAACAGACCGCTAAAGATTTTAAACCTAATTACTCTGAACATAGTTGACATGTTAATTGATACAACAGGCCATGAAAGTGTGTGGTCTAATTATTTCGACCATAGTTGCCATGTAAATTGATACAATGCGCCACGAAAGTGTGTGGGCCTAATTATTCCGACCATAATTGGCATCTTAATTGATACAACAGGCCACGAAAGTTTGTGAGACTAATTATTCCGACCATAGTTGGCATGTTAATTGATACAAAAGGCCACGAAAGTGTGTGGGCCTAATTATTTCGACCATAGTTTACATATTAATTGATACAACAGGCCACGACAGTGTGTGAGGCTAATTATTCCGACCATAGTTAACATGTTAATTGATACAAAAGACCACGAAAGTGCGTGGTCTTAATTATTCCGACCATAGTTGGCATGTTAATTGATACAACAGGCCACAAAACTCTATGGGCCTAATTATTCCGACCATAGTTGGCAGTTAACTATGATTTTAGGCGATATGAAACTCAAACCATTGCAAATATTTGGCTATTTCTGGAAAATAAGTTTATTTAAAAAATAATATGTTTTCTTGTTCTGTTAAATTTCCTGGGGGGAAAATGATACATAAATAAACAAATAACAAGCTTTTACGAATTATTTAACGGAAATGGTGTTATATTTCTTTAAATTTCATGACAAATGTTCATCCAATATTATTATTGTGTACTATATATGTATATATAATTTCAATGAAATATTAAAATAAACAATATGTTTAAAGATAAACATATATTTAATTCGTAATATGGATGCATTGCTTACAATGGTAATAAATTATTTCTTTCAAAATATATGTTGTTGTTTTTTTGTTTTTTTTTATTAGCCAATTGATCAAAAAAAATATTTTTATGGGAAACTATTGCTTTTTTTTATTTAATTTTTTATTAGATTTTCTTGAGGCAAACTTAAGACATACATTTTTCCGTTTTTGTTTTAAACATGTGTATTTCTATAAAACAGGTAAATTTGTGATGACGTAAATGAATATGGAATTTGAAGTCTTTTAATTATTCTTTTATTAATATATTTTGCTTTTTCCAAAACTACTAATTTTTGAATTAATGGAAGATATATTTTGAAAAATATGTTTAATCATTAGAGGGTTTTGTAAATGAGGTAGTCATTTTTAAACTAAGTATACGTTTATTTTCCGGTTCAACAAAAGGGCGCTCTAGAAAAAATGCAATGATAAGTATTAATATTTTATGATATTCTATGTGATAACTTATAAAACTGTCAATTTTAACTTTGTTTGTAAATTTGAAGACTTCTGAGGTATTAAAATAGTTTTCACTAGATTTCAACTGTACAGTGAGTATTGTACAAGTTTATTGGATTTCATCTGTATAAAGTTTGGAGCGGAAGTAGTTTTTACAAAGTGTTATTTCCTTTTCATTTCCTGAGTACATGTATTTCCAATTCAAGATGCACACACAACGGGCCTAAGTCAGATGTGTGACACTTGATAGTGTTCACCATGTCAAAACACTTGTGATTACATTGTCAGGGAAGGAAGACTTTAGGACATCGCAGTCTGAAATCCTAAACGATTTGTTTGATAAACATAAGACTGGAAGCAAAGACATTTTGCCCTTCTACCAGATTGAGGGACAATTAAAGTGTTATATGAAGCTCGGTGAGAGAGTTGAAAAACAAATGTATGACAACATGCATTAACTAATATTCAAATTAATAAAGACAAAATGCTTACCACTCAGCACATTGGCCGAGAAAGGGACACACTATTTTTACATTGGGTACCACCTACCCTGCCAAAGGAAAGGGTAGAGGAGATGGTAAATTTCTTACCAAAAGAGAAACTTGAAGTCTTTCAAAGTAAAGAATTGGCCGAACGATGGACTGTGGTCTATAGACTAAAAAAACAACAAAAAAACACATGAATGTCCACCACTATCTACTACTACATAGTGGTATTATTAAAATCTGAAAAATGTTGGTTAATGGTGCCAGGAAGAAAGCAAGCGTTCTTTCATTGTGCCTCTTTGGACAACTGGACCAGCAAATGTAGCTTTTTTTGAAGAGAAAATTTTACAAGGTGGATAAGACAACACGAGGAAACTTTTCACAGGTGGATAAGACAACAAGAGGAAACCTTTCACAGTTGGCTGACACAACAAGAGAAAACTCTTCACAGGTGGATGAGACAACAAGAGGAAACCTTTCACAAACTCCCCAGGCCACCTGATAATCGATGAAGGCAACAGAGACGAGATGACCACTGGAAACGTCGAAGATGTGGTCAACCAGAAGAAACACCTTATAACCATGGCAGACGTCATCGCCGATGTAGAGAAGCCTACAACCACAGCAGCCGTGGAAGAGGAACCATGTGAGTAGAATGAATGGAAAAACAATGAGAAAACGAAAAGGGAAAGGTGTGGATTAACGCAAAAGAAGACGGGAGAAAAAGACGACCATTTCTCCTCGGGTCGCACATAGGCGGATGTACTGACAAAGGGACCAACATCCCCGTGAGCCTCAACATCTTTAACACAACCAGAAAACAAAGCCCCAGGATGCGCAAATATCCTAAAGCAACCTTTCAAAAAAGAAGAGGAACAAAAAAGCGACCTTCAGACGAGCAAAACACTGGAGTGAAGAAAATAGTTTTTAATTGAAATCTTTTCACCGAGGAAGTTTCCCATTTTACTGAAGACGGCGTGTCATGTGTTGAAGAATCAAATTATCTTTCAGACTTTAAATTTTATTAAAACAAACAAAAAACTAACAAAAGGACAATACCAGAGCTAAACACATTAAATTTATGACACCCAAAAAGATGCCAAGTACAATTAATACGATTTAATTAAGTAATAATACAATTTCAAAACAAAAGAAATAAAAATACAAATCATCAACTTACAGAGTATGGGGAAAATCTTGTAACGGTACACACTTAGTACAATGTTCCAATTGATAATCATGAATGAAGAATGCGAATACATACACATAAATACACAAAGAATAATACACGTCTCGTGAAGTTAGAAAATATCTATCAATCTCCGTCCCTCTCTGAGCTTGTCAATCCCTTAAATATGTGGGTTTAATGACGCGTCTAGAAACGTGCTTACTCATCTAACACAATCGAGAACCTTTGACATGATACTAGCAGACGTACTAACCATGTTTATTTGAAAGTCGATAGCAAAAAGATATATCAAAGAGATTTAACCTCGCAGACAATAAACGTCACTTTCTGCTAGGAGTGTGATGCGGGATCAAAGAAAGTTCAGGCACGGGAAAAGAGTTGTAAACAAGCTCGGCCTAACACCGGTAACAACTCTTAAGCTGTTATGAACTATTTATAACACCTACAATTATCCCGAAACAACTCTTAAGCTATTAGGAACTATTTATAACACTATTTTGGGGTGGGGTCCCGAAATTGTCTCTTATCTGATATAAGCAGAATATAAAATATTTACAACAAATATTCCTACATGAAAAGATGAATTTTGACCACACTTAGTACTATTACACTAGATTATCCATATTAAGTACTGATGGGAATCGAACTTATAACATCCATTCCTCTGGGTCCGGGGGCCTCATTTCATTTCTCCTAATATAGCCTGTATAATAATCAATGGGCTTTTGCAACACTATAGGTTCTATATTACAACAATATAGGTTTATGTGACAATACTATAGGTTGTATGTGACAACACTATAAGTTCCATCTGACAACACTATATGTTCTATGTGACAACACTATAGGTTCTATGTGACAACTCTATATGTTTTATGTGACTTAGCTTTGTAGCAATAATCCTCCTTGTCCGTACTGAAATATCAGTGGATTTAAAACTAAGAATATGCAATCTACAGCTTTATTAAAAAAATAAATAAAATGAAACAATATTTTTTTAGAAAGCTCTATCTATGACATTTTAAAATAGATTTTAAGCTGCAATTTTTTTTTTTATGGGAGTCCTTAACTGATCTGAATGACTCTTATACGTTCCGTATTTAAGACAAAATTTATTAGATTGGAAAATTGAAAGGCTCCCAGCATAGGGGGGGAGGGGAGGGGGGGGTTCTCTCAACTTAATTGTAATATAGTGAAAGTAGTGTATTTAGATTTAGACATTTTATTATTTCAAAAATAATTAAGTACACATGTCATGTTTTATACGTTTCGAAGATTAAATTAAATTTTATCTAACATTTTTTAAAAGGTTTTCTATTGTTCTAGGAAAATATAGAACGGGTTCTGCAAGCTTTTTGTAATGTTGACGAGATCCAACATAAATTAAATCCACCGGTAACGCAATCACATCGTGTAATTGGATTTTAAAAATATCGGGAATCTAGCAGAAAACCTGATTCTACCGCGATAGGCATTCCTCCGGACTCGGTATCTCACCAGAATCGGGACGAAAGATCCCATCGAGATCGGGTTACCTCATAGGGGACTTGTATCCTACAAGGATAGTGAACTCTCCAGAATCGGTATGCTAGATCCCATCGAGATCGAGTTACCTCATCGGGGACTTGTATCCTTACAAGGATAGTGAACTCACAAGAATCGGGTTCAGGATTTGACTGGGATCAGAATATCACCGTTATCTGGGTCCCGCCAGGATCGAGGCCCCACTAAGATCGAGGCCCCACTAAGATCGAGGCCCCACTAAGATCGAGGCCCCACTAAGATCGAGGCCCCACTAAGATCGAGGCCCCACTAAGATCGAGGCCCCACTATGATCGAGGCCCCACAAAGATCGAGGCCCCACTAAGATCGAGGCCACACTATGATCGAGGCCCCACTAAGATCGAGACCCCGCTATGATCGAGGCCCAACTAAGATCAAGGCCCCACTATGATCGAGGCCCCACTAAGATTGAGGCCCCTCTAAGATCGAGGCCCCATTAAGATCGAGGCCCCACTAAGATCGAGGCCTTACTAAGATCGAGGCCCCAATGAGATCGAGGCCCCACTAAGATAGAGGCCCCACTAAGATCGAGGCCCCAATAAGATCGAGGCTCCACTTAGATCGAAATCCCACTAAGATCGAGGCCATACTAAGAACGGGATACTACCCCGTTCAGAATACTAACGGGATACTGCATGAGATAAGTGTAGCTACTTTCGTGTAGCATCTTGCAAGTTGTCCGTGTTGCTATATTCATGTACTATCCTGCTTGTTACTGTATGACAACCTCGTCTACCATCCTGTCTGTCATATGTCAGTCAGTATATTTTCACCATCCTGCATGATATTTCTCATTTTAATTTTTGTATGATCTGACTAATTTCCGAGTATCCTATAATTTTCCACAAGGTGTATCGGTCTTAGCTGTCTATGCCTTTTCATAGATGCTAAAAGTTAGATATAAATGATATGTCCATTCAATGTTCTGTTCTACATGGATGTGTACTGTTTTAATTTTGATTTTGGGCATGCTTCTGTTTCGGCTTAAGCAAGTTCGTTAATCTCATAGTTGGCCGAATGTGGCCTGCAGGCCTTATATTGTGCAGGCTTGACTTGAAGTATTCACCCACCTTTTAATTTTCTTCTCTCTACGGTATCTTTCTGAGTGCTTTGGTGAAATCTTACATTTTCTTTGTGGGTTATATCACAGAGACCTTTTTTATATCATAGAGCCTGGTTTGTTATATAATATAGATCTTTTATGTTATAACATATTGTTTTTGTGTTATTTCATATAAGTTTAAAATGTATAACTTTAATATTTATTATAGCATACTTTTTTGTTTTATTACAAATATCTTTCATGTATATCATAGATTTATTTCATGTTATTTCATGGATATCTGTTATAGTATATAATATACATTTTGCCATGTGAATGTATCCGTCATCATATTTCATATATACATTTTATTTATTTTATATCATTTATATTTTCTTTCTATGTCATATATATTTCATGTTATATATATATATATATTGATAACTTTGATTTTTAATCATATATACATTTCATGTGATATCATCAATTGTGTTCATGTTATATAATAATAATTTTAAAAAAAGTTTGTTTGAAAATCATGCTTCACCCACAAAGGCTTGAAGCTTGGTACAAGCGTGGTACAAGACACATATAAATATATATATATATATATATACATATGTATAAATATACATGTATATATATATATATATATATATATATATATATATATATATATATATATATATATATATTATTTTACAATATAAAATATATTTTTTATTAAAATTTTTTATANCGTACTATTGTATCATTAAATGATTAATAAAGGAAAATATGCGAATTATTGTTTGATCATTTGATTTATTACTGTAGAATTTTGTGAGTTATCTAATTCAATTTTTGTTGTTGTATGCAACCATGTTGGACAAACTGCCTCATCATATCACGTGAGATCTCCAGCTGGTCATGTGTCACACGATGACCAGCTGCATGAATGACCACAAGACAAAACGGACTGGTCTTTGTGCAGAAGCCTTTTGGATCTGTTGCCTCCCCCAGACGTAAGGAATTGTTGTACTCTGCTTGCAGTGACCAGTTGGTGGCCATCAGGCCAACGTCAATCATCACAGAACTTATTCTCAGGTCCAAGTCACCGTTAAATATCATGACATTGTAATTGTCCATCAAAATAGTCAACTTGTACATTGCCCTGACCATGAAGTCCTGGTTGAATTTGTCGTTGACGAGAAAACTCATACTGCTGTAACTAAGATTACCGACATGAACAATGTTACGTGTCTCATCGGTCTCCAATAGACCGTCAACCTCTTCATAGGGATCTCCTTTCAATGTTAAATAGTTGTCTTTATTGCCTAGTTCCACCTTCGGATAAAGTATTTGGAAATATTTGTGTGTTTTTATGTTTGTATAATTCTCCAGCTCTATGAATCTATCAAATTTTTCATGATAGTCGTCTGCTTGTTTCTTACTTATGACGCCAAGTGCTTCGTAAAGTTTAGCAGCATTCCTGAATTTTGTTTTGCATCAAAGAAAAGTCCACCTAAGTAGATATCTTTTAAAGGAATGCCTGACCTGTTGGCGAGTATTTCTGTATTTACATATTGCCAGCGTAGGTCTGCCTTCCAATATAGAGTTCTCTGTTCATGTACTCAAGAAACAGAACATAAAATTGTTCTATAAACTCGTAAAGATCTTTCGCGTAGCCATCTTGCGTGTCTCTGTAACCGTGGAGCTCATCCTCAGTGTAACTGTAACCAACTCCTACAGGCTGGTCGATGTACAACATGTTGAACTTTTCTGCCCAAGATTTGTCCCGACTCTTAAAGCTTCACTTCCCATTTTTAGAAGTTTCCGATCTCGGTGGACCGTTCTCATAGAATAGACCAATCATCGATGAGACATCCGGACCACCATTTAACCAGACAAGTAAAAGCGAATGTGGGTCTGAATTAATGGCCAGAAAGAACCAGAAGAATAAATGATTTCCGTGTTGTTTGTCAACTGTAATAAGTCCAGCATGACTTCTTGGGATAACGTCATGAGTTATCAGACTGAGTTCTCTCGCTTTAGTCATCTCATCATCTCAATCAGACGTGTTAGAAACAAGGGGACGTTATCCTCTACATTACCTACATTGATGGCTTCACATGGGGTATTCAGTAGCGCAGTGACCATAACAAAACTTAGTGTCAAGTCCATTGTCCTAAAGATTATTATTTTTTTTAAATACATAGCTAAATATGTTTTTTTTAAAAGAATATGAATATTAAGTCATTCTTCCTGAACAATATAAATAATGTATATAACAAAGGATTAATTTCCACACCAACAGGCAATAAGAAATGTTTCAGGCTTCTAATTGTTGCACCGTGCAATTAGTGGCTTCTAATTGTTGCACCGTGCAATTAGTTATCGACTTGTTTGGCTCTCCCGAAAGTGTAAAAAAGATTTGGATAGATTTGTATACAGTATTTTATCTTCCTTAAACGTGTGAATGATTCACATTAAGTACAACTTATAAATATAACTGATGTATATTAATAATATATTACTTAAGAATATATATTATATTGGAATGCTAACAACTTGTGTGCAGTATATTAAGAGTCATTGAGCAAGGTGCTCATCTTGTTAGTTAAGAATAATATCATTATTGAAATGACAAAATAGTTTTGACAGAATCCCTTATTTACTAAGTACATTGTTTGCTTTATTTTGTCACATTTTATGTCACCAAGGGTTATTGACACAAGCAAATGATAAATGGTATGACGTGGGCAATTCTATTAAACATATAACATTCTTACAATGAACATTGTCATATAAACATACAAGACCTAAATCAAAGTTTATTAAATAAAGAAATACTTTTAAAAAAATAATAAGATAAGAACTTCCCTATTTGATAAAATAAACAAAAATTTTACCTAAAAAACGTACCGATAGTTTCAAATTCAATGTTGACACGTAACGTATGATGAACTAGAAGCAACGGTACAATTGCAAACCAAATCCAATATTTATAGAGTACAGTTGGATGTCCTAAACTTACAAACCGATCAGTGTTCTCCAATCCCCTGCTGTGTCATTCTAAAGTCACAGGTTTTAAGCTAAAGGTTGTTTCATCATTCATAATTACTCTCCTATTTCTAGATCTCCCATTTTGTGTTATGATGACCTATACACGAATGAATTATTCATAATTATCCCAGACATGTTTGGATGTTCAACCATAAAGAAAAAGAAATAATTTGTTGTTTGTCATTCATTTGTGTCGTGTTTAGAACTGACTGGAAGAGGCGCCGCCTTCGATGGTCTTTAAAAACATTTGATTTTATTGTAGTGTTTTATAATGTTGTATTTTTCATTGGCCACAATTGTTGCAAACTTTTATCCAAACTCGTGTAGAAATGAGTATGTATTACTGAAACGTTTCACAATGTTACCACGTCAACTTAATTGAAACTCTACTCATTGTTCTTATGTGATAAGCAAAGCTATCTTATACATAACACACAACGCATTTTTCTTATGGGATAGGAAACGCTATCTAGCACATAACACACAGCAGAATGTTCTTATGTGATAAGTAAAACTATCTAACACATAACATACAATTCATTGTTATTATGTGATAAGCAAAGCTATCTAACACATAACACACATCTCAATGTTCATTTCTGATAGGTAAAGCCATCATACACTTAACACATAACACAATGTTCTTATGTGATAAGCAAAGCCATCTAACTCAAAACACACAACTCATTGTTCATATGTGACAAGTAAAACTATACGACACACACAACACAATGCCTTGTTTTTTTTTATGTTATAAGCAAAGCTATCTTAAACATAGCACACATCACAATGTTCTTATTTGATATGTAAAGCTATCTAGCACATAACACACAGAACCATTGTTTTTATGAGATAAGCAAAGCAATATTGCGCACCGCGCACTGGAAATTCTTTATTTATGTGCGTGCACCATAAAACGTTACATATTGAACTAACCGCAGCACAAATGTATGTTTTATTTATGCGTTTTATATTAGAAAGATCACACTAATTTCATCTCCGGATCAGGGCATTTGAAAGCCCTGAAATGTGTTTCTTCCATCTTCTTTTGTTTATCTCAGGAAATTACTATATAAAAAAATATTTTACAAGTGTTGATTGGTCACAAAGTATGATACGCTACAATCCATAACGAACATAAGGATTATATAATTATCTGGAGTAATGCAATTCCGTTTTGTTTGTAAAATATGGGAAAAGTTGTTTATCTGTAATAATAATTCCAATTGATGCTCTATATGTACAAAAATGCTTAGTTTGACACTGCATAGACCGGACGCTCCTTATGTCCAACAGAGTTTAGTTGAATTGACACTGGATAGTGTAAGTGCTTAGTATGTCAACAAATGCTTAGTTGATTTCACACTTTATGGACTGGGTTCTCCATATGTTCACCATAGTTTAGTTGACTTTACACTACATAGAGTGGAGCGATTGCTCCATATGATCACCAATGCGAATTTACTTAAACATTGCAAAGAGGATATGCTCCTACGATGAATTGACAATGTATAGAGTGGGTAGTGACTAAAGTGGTTTTTTAAAGGTAATCACACTTATTGGAGTCACTATAGTAGGACAATTAAATGTTTTGACTTGGTACTTTCATCACTAATTTTGGCTATTTACACGTAATAACATGTTGTGGTGTCCCTGTGGTAGGGTACTGAGTTCCCGCTTTTTATAAAAGGCGTTCTTTCGTTTCGAACTGTGTGACGCCTTTATCAAGTCAATGACGTAGTAAGTTGTGACTGAGAGTGGGGGTGGACACCATCCACTAGGAAATTATAGTATAAGAGATTTATATGAAAACGGCATTGATCTCATTATACAGACTTTGTCACTAGTTCTCCTTGTAAACAAAGAAATAACAGCATGCCTTCTTCTTTTCACTGATAGTGGGATCTCGTTAAAGAGTGTTACCAGCTGTAGTGGATGAGATTTCCTGAAAGTTCAAATTGTGATGTCTGCTAAATGTTAATCTTCTGACATCTGCTTAATGTCACGTTCTCACGTCTGCTTAATGTTCATGTTGTGACATCTGCTTAAAGTTTATGTTGTGACGTCAGCTTGACATTCATGTTGTGGATTCTGTCCTAGTGTTCATGTTGGGGCATCTGCTTAGCGTTCATGTTGTGATGTCAGCTTGACATTCATGTTGTGGCATCTGCTTAGCGTTCATGTTGTGACATCTGCTTGACTCTATGGGTTCAAGCATATGCACCCATGCAATTAGTGTAGAAAATTATTGCTATCAAGCAGAGAGGAGGACAAATAAAAACGAGGCGTGCAGCAATCGTTTAAGAACTATTCCATAAATAAGTAAGAAAGAGCTGTCTAGACATAACCCCCAAAGTAGCAGGTCTACCACCAGATGTTATTCACCAAAACATAACACATCAAGCACAACTTAGAACTAAAGAATCAAATAATAAAAGCAGACAAAAGCTTGTCCTCTTCGTGTGTGGTTACAGTCAAATAATAAAATTGAAATTGTGTCCAGAGTTTTGGTTGTAATTATCTTAACAAAGGAAAAACAGTGACGTGACAATGATGCCATTTTAAGTGATTTTTGTTTGCTCTAGACTGAAATCCCCACATCAATTATATACCCAGGACATCAATTATATCCCCATGAAATCAATTACTAATCGCTAGTTACTCCACACAGACAGTTAGCCGTAGACCGAAATCTCCAAAAAGATTATATCTCCAGGAAGTCGATTACTAATGGCTACTAAACTTTCAGAAAGATTATCACACACATTTCAATCCTGACATTTAATGGTGTTATTTTTGTTACGATAGACAAATTCATTTGGTTATCAGAAACATGATATTATATGTGAAAGCTGCAGCGTTGTATGTGACATGTGCAGTCTTATAAGAAACATAATCCGATCTATCGTGAACATAATAAACAGTGTTATATATGTATATGTATATTTATATGTAACATACATTCTGTTAAATGTAACACGATATGCTATATGTGAATTCTTTGTTGTCATATTAACATATTTAGTATAATTGATAACATGTGCAATGCTATAAGATGCAGTTGAAGTGTTTCATGTAATAGATGCACTTTTGTATGGATCAGTGAGCGCAGCAGTAGATAACTGCAAATGTGTTAAATACTAATTTTTATATATGCTATCTATACGAAGTAATTTAACATGTAAGTAAGAACTATACTTATAATTATATATCTAATTTAATAATTAATTAAAATAGTTTACAGTTATTTCTTGGAGGCAATTACTTTTTTGTGTTGGTTCATTTTACCATTTAAAGTTTTGACAAGTCATAAAAGAAAAATGTTCATTAAATTCTTTAGGTGCTGTCATGAAAATTACGATTATTTCAAGGGAATAGTTTTAATATATAGTATTTTAATATTAAAGCATATTTTAATCATATAAACTAGAGAGTACAATCGTTGCAATGTCTCTAAAACATAAAATGTGTTGTGTTAAAATTATTTTTTTGAAGTACTTTAGATACATAGCAGGTAACAAACGAATGTGCACGTGAGAAGGAAAGATGTTCAAAGTTTAGTCCAAACACTTTTAGAGACTCATCCAACCATGCAATCAGCGTGTTTGAAAAGATATTTATTGAGTTAATAAAATAAATATATGACTTATGGGCCGCCAGCAACAAAAGGAACATATTAAAATGGTTGGACTGATTCAAACATATATTTAATAAGTCACACACAAACAGAAATGTTGCATTAATTCTGTTTGAAGGAATGTTTATATAGCTGATAAAAGAAACAAACAATTTTAAGGGCCATCGATCTGATACGGAATATTTTAAATTTTGTCCAGTGAAAAATGTGTCACAAAAGTTTTATCGCAATCAGATGGATGGTAGAGAAGTGCATAAGGGGCATCCATCCATCCATCCATCCATCCATCCATCCATCCACCCATCCACCCATCCACCCATCCATCCATCCATCCATCCATCCATCAATCCATCCATCCATCCATCTATCCATCCAACCATCCATCCATCCATCCATCCATCCATCCATCCATCCATCCATCCGTCCGTCCGTCCATCCATCCATCCAACCGTCCGTCCGTCCGTCCGTCTGTCTGTCCGTCTATCTATCTGTCTATCTATCTGTCTATCTATCTGTCTATCTATCTGTCTATCTATCTGTCTATCTATCTGTCTATCTATCTATCTATCTATCTATCTATCTATCTATCTATCTATCTATCTATCTATCTATCTATCTATCTATCTATCTATCTATCTATCTATCTGTCTATCT
>CAXITT010001072.1:108193-122924 GCA_964033795.1 Lymnaea stagnalis | reverse complement strand
TTAACTTACATCCACAACATCCACAATGTCGTGACTTTACTGTATCATTTCTAATATGACATCAGCAATGTTTTGACTTTACAGGCTAATTTCTAATTGGACATCAACAAAGTTTTAAGGTTAAAATTGCATGTTAAACTGACATCATCATACCTATGTCTTCTTATGGAAAAAGAAAGTTGATGTAAAATAGCAGGCATGCAGTTGGTGACTAAATAAATACATTAAATAGCAGCATACAGTTGGTTACCAAATCAATACATTACAGAAATGATGCTGGCGACTAAATCTATGTAACAAATGTGGAAATCATCAGTATGTTGTACTGTTGAACTCCATTGACAGTTAATCAAGTTGCATCAATTATGATGAATATGAATTGAACATATTTTATTTTACATCTACGTCCTTAAAAACAAGAACCAAGAAGAATCCAAAAACTAGATCTCAAGCCAAACTACAGATCTCAGTCCAAACTATCCATCTTAAACAAACAATCAGATCTCAATCAAACATACAGATAACAAGCCACTATATATATATCTCAAGGCAACCTACCGATCTCAAGCAACTATAAGTTCTCAAGAAAACCTATAGATCTCAAGTAACCTATAGATCTCAAGCAAACAACTAAGTCTCAAGCCAAACTATAGATCTCAAGCTAAGCTATAGTTCTCTTCAAAGTGAAACAGTCCATCCAACAACTCTAGTCCGGATTAAATTCTTGCAACATGACATATACAAATACATTTTTCACACAAAAGTAGTAATATATTTAAATATCTGTATTATGAATTGACGTCAGAGATTCATTTAGTCGAAACTCTTAATGTCCTCTCTAAACTATGGCCACGAGGACGAATTATTTCTTAACATCATGCCACGAAGTCTGTCGTCTGAGATAAGATCCTGCTAGGAGAGCCCCTTTCAATAGCATCCCTCGATAGTCTAACTTTACCGGGCCATCTCAAGCCCTGTCCTTGACATCATGCCACGAAGCATGTCGTCTGAGGTAAGATCCTGCTAGGAGAGCCCCTTTCAATAGCATCCCTCGATAGTCTAACTTTACCGTGGCCATCTCAAGCCATGTCCTTAACATCAGTCGATAGACTAACTTTACCGGGGCCATCTCAAGCCCTGTCCTTAACATCAGTCGATAGACTAACTTTACCGGGGCCATCTCAAGCCCTGTCCTTAACATCAGTCAATAGACTAACTTTACCGGGGCCATCTCAAGCCCTGTCCTTGACATCATGCCACGAAGCATGTCGTCTGAGGTAAGATCCTGCTAGGAGAGCCCCTTTCAATAGCATCCCTCGATAGTCTAACTTTACCGTGGCCATCTCAAGCCTCCATTTAAAACCTTGTTAACCCAAGGAGCCATATTTAAAATCGATTATACAATATTTTATACAACATACTATTGTTATTATTTGTTTGTGAAACAACCCTAGAGCCGATGTGAAGCCCAGTTTGGAATAACTTGATTTGAAGATCAAACATTGCCAGGCACAAGCATTCAATAATTAATTGGATCATTATTTTTAGATATTATAAGATTATCTCTTAACTTACATCCACAACATCCACAATGTCGTGACTTTACTGTATCATTTCTAATATGACATCAGCAATGTTTTGACTTTACAGGCTAATTTCTAATTGGACATCAACAAAGTTTTAAGGTTAAAATTGCATGTTAAACTGACATCATCATGTCTATGTCTTCTTATGGAAAAAGAAAGTTGATGTAAAATAGCAGGCATGCAGTTGGTGACTAAATAAATACATTAAATAGCAGCATACAGTTGGTTACCAAATCAATACATTACAGAAATGATGCTGGCGACTAAATCTATGTAACAAATGTGGAAATCATCAGTATGTTGTACTGTTGAACTCCATTGACAGTTAATCAAGTTGCATCAATTATGATGAATATGAATTGAACATATTTTATTTTACATCTACGTCCTTAAAAACAAGAACCAAGAAGAATCCAAAAACTAGATCTCAAGCCAAACTACAGATCTCAGTCCAAACTATCCATCTTAAACAAACAATCAGATCTCAATCAAACATACAGATAACAAGCCACTATATATATATCTCAAGGCAACCTACCGATCTCAAGCAACTATAAGTTCTCAAGAAAACCTATAGATCTCAAGTAACCTATAGATCTCAAGCAAACAACTAAGTCTCAAGCCAAACTATAGATCTCAAGCTAAGCTATAGTTCTCTTCAAAGTGAAACAGTCCATCCAACAACTCTAGTCCGGATTAAATTCTTGCAACATGACATATACAAATACATTTTTCACACAAAAGTAGTAATATATTTAAATATCTGTATTATGAATTGACGTCAGAGATTCATTTAGTCGAAACTCTTAATGTCCTCTCTAAACTATGGCCACGAGGACGAATTATTTCTTAACATCATGCCACGAAGTCTGTCGTCTGAGATAAGATCCTGCTAGGAGAGCCCCTTTCAATAGCATCCCTCGATAGTCTAACTTTACCGGGGCCATCTCAAGCCCTGTCCTTAACATCAGTCGATAGACTAACTTTACCGGGGCCATCTCAAGCCCTGTCCTTAACATCAGTCGATAGACTAACTTTACCGGGGCCATCTCAAGCCCTGTCCTTGACATCATGCCACGAAGCATGTCGTCTGAGGTAAGATCCTGCTAGGAGAGCCCCTTTCAATAGCATTCCTCGATAGTCTATCTTTACCGGGGCCATATCATGCATCTATCATTAACATCAGTCGATAAACTAGCTTTACGGGGGCCATCTCATGCACCCATCCTTAACAGTACTTGATAGACAAGCTTTACGAGTTTCATCTGAGCCTAAGATAATCGGTTTGGTCGTTGAGGTTTTATCCGTTAAAGCCATTGAATGTGCTAGTACTAAGGATCGTTCATTTATTTTTACTATGAGTTACTTCCCACCCAAATAGTGTCGGACGCCTGAATAAAGTAGAATTTTCTACAGTGCACAGCAGATGTGACGTAACGGTTGTCTTGGAATAGCCTTCTAAATAGCTGTCCATATAGAATAATAATCATGAGGTTACCACTAGCCGCCTCATGTTTCATGTCTGTCATAATTAATGGTTGTATATATATAATCCTTATCATGAGGTTTGCCGTACCCGTCTCATGTCTGTTATAATCAATGTAGTAAGGCTTAAACTACCCATCACTGTCTCATATAATCATAGTGAAAAGCTGTTTATATAGACTGATTATAATCATATTTCCAATCGCCACTTCATTTTGATGTCTGTCATAATAGCTTTGTAATAAGAATCATTTTCAGGAGTTTGCCACTATCCATGTCATGTCTCATGTCTGTCATCGTCAAAAAAGTAATCCTAATCCCTGTCATGTTTCTACCGTTATTTCAGTTACAGATATGACCACAGCTGGCAAAGGCTGCATTGAAATAGTTCTTGCTACAACATGTTTTCAAAATACCATGCACGCCCTTTGTCATCTCAAGCCATGGTGGTTATATTATGCTCCCGGGGGTCAGCAGGGAGCCTATTAAGTCAGAATGTCAGAACAGACATGCAGATCAGAGCGCCGTTAAAACAGCAGTCCATGAAAATCAATACTTGACTGCTTGATATCTTACAACGGGACATACACAAACATCTGTTACAAAAATGACAAAAATTAAACGTAATTTATAGCTACATCTTTCACAGCTAACATTTTAACATCGACAATCACATACAGGCAGTAATGTAAATGTTCATGTTGTGTTTTACTTTGTTGGTGTTGGCAATACAGAGATGATAGTTATCTCATATGTGTCACTGTAGTTCAACTGTCACTACAGCATCATCGACATCAAAGGAACCATCAAGTCTACTAGATACGAATAATCACTTTATTTTAACAAAATAATATTCACATTATAAATTTATAACATCACCTACAGTATCTAATACATATGTAGATAAATTATCACCAAAAATGCAACATATATAATACATATATATATATATATATATAAATAATATCATCAGCTACAGTACATAATATATATTGATATATCATCACCCACAGTACACCATATATATAGATGTATGTTGACTTCTGTATTGAATAACTATATTTGCTCTGGTTTAAAATGTATTTCACACTTTATTTTAACCAACTATCCCATCACGACATCTCAACATGGCGGCCTTATCTCTTTTATGTTAAATTTATATGTATGTGTGAGTGTTACGATTTGGTATGTTACCCATGTATGATAGCTTCGTTTGTTTAGTGGTTATGGTAGCTTTGTTTGTCTAGTGGTTATGGTAGCTGCACAACAATTTGAATTCAGAAAAGAAAGTATATTTACTAACTGCACAACTAACCTCATGGTTAACTGCTGCCATTACTCAATCACAACACAATACACAAAAATAGGTCATTTACCATTAGGCAAACTACGTCACAAATATCAATCATTTACTTTTTTATATATTTATATATTTATAATATTTTATAATTTATCATTCAATCTACCCTAATACTCTCCAAACAACATTGAATCTGAAAATACATTCGTGCCCTTAACAAGGTGCTTGTTGATGGCGTTATAATGACCACTGTATAGGAGATTGTTGATGGCGATATTATTATTATTATTAGTATACATGGTTTTAAATGGCGTTGTACCCAAGCCTGCTGCTGGGCTCGCCACGCTGTATATACAATTTAAGAAACATAATAAAAAAATTAAAATAATTGACATACATTAATTAAATAAAACAAAACAAATGTAAATTTAAAACTATTTCCATCTCAAGCCATGGACGACATTTAGTACCATCATTTTTCGTTCAGAGGTGGGAATCTGTCAGGATATAGAAATTAAACAGATGTGTTTTGAGTGCAGTTTTAAAGGTTGTGATGATCGGTATATTGCGGATGTTTAATGGAAGAGAATTCAATCGTTTAGGTGCACTATCGTTCACCGTATGTTTTCGTGCGATTCTTGGAGACAGAACGAATATTCGCGTCTGCAGAGGAGCGAAGCTGTCGAAGGGGTAAATAGACAGAGAGAAGTTCGGTTAGATAGAAAAATCAGGAATTCGAGAACAAGTTGTGGCAGAGAACAGAGAGTTTCTAGTCAATACGTTCCTGTATAGGGAGCCAATGTAGTGAATGAAGTAGTGGTGTGACGTGATCACGTTTTCTTGCCTTTAGAACCTTTTGAAATTTTTTCAAAGACGTGTTTTTGTGAATCTGATAGAAGAGAGTTGCACAAGCCAAGACGAGAGAGAACAAGAGCACAGACTAGCGTTTTTGTTGCACCAACTGTAAGATATTGGCGGATAGAGCTTATCTAACGAATAAGGTTTATGCAGAGCGACACATGTGAGAGATGTGATTATTGAGATACATATTGTTAGACAGCATATAACTAAGATTCCTAGCGGAGAAAGTAAACTGTATATCGGATTTACATACATGAAATGAAGTGGGACGAGCTGAGTTAGGGGATTAATTATGATCGAAAATAAGAAGTGCTTCCGTTTTGTCATCGTTAAGCTTCAACTTGCTGAGTGTCATCCATGTTCTGACATCATCAATGTTCTCCCGCAAAGTCCGGAAAGCGGAATCAACAAGAGAGTGATGGCTATGTTTGTATAGCTGCATGTCATCTGGGAATGACTGGCTCTCTACAGCATGCCTCCGGAGCAAGAGGAGCAGTGGCCTGGTATACATGATGAATAGAACCGGTCTTAAAACGGACCCCTGGGGCACTCCGTACACCAAGTCAGCACTGCCGGATAGATAGCCATCGACAGCGACCGCCTGCTTTCTATCAGAGAGATAGGACCTAAACCAAGCCAAAACTGATCCCGAATTTCCGAAGAGATTTGCAAGGGTTTTGAAAAGGATTTCATGGTCAACAGTGTCAAAGGCCGCACCGGGGTCTAAAAGGATTGTTGCTGTCAAATCCTTTCTCATATTCTTCGTGGAGTTAAAGCATTCTAAAGATTTCCCAGTTTCATGAAAACAATGTTTGACCAATTCCTAAAACAAAAAAAACAAAAAATCAGATTATGCGAGAAATGATTTAATATTAACATAAATATTTCTTCGAGGGGAGAAGGGGGGGGGGGTAAGAAGTTGACATCTAAGATTGAATGTTAACTTTATAAAATAATATCTAAAATAAATGTTAAGTTTTGTATGCATTACTAAAAGGAAGTCTAGTAATTACTAACTCAATTCATTAACTTACCTGTTGAAATCATACACGCTGCAACTATGAAGAAAATTGTCTTGTCCATGATGCTATTAAAAAGAGGAAACACTTTTAAGCAACACATTTCTTTAAAGATATGTAAAGATTTTTTAATTTTTGTTTCAATAAACAATAAAACGCCCGTATATGGGACATATCTATGAGCAACGAAAGTATTTGATTGTTAGCTGAGTCAGTTCAATGTACAGAAAGTAGATCAACAGAACCAACGACAAAAGAAAACATCTCAATGTTCACTGCCAACAGTCAAAATGTAAAACTGAGCTACTGTGCGTTAGAGATGGAGGGAATGAGAGGTTTATATACTAGTCACAGCTATAAGATTATAAGCGTGATGCACAGTGTCATTGATGCTACTATCAACAAAACAACTTGCCACGATTTGTGTTGACTCAATCACGGGGGCCAATCTAGCCAATTTAAAAATCAATAGTGTCAGTTGGCCAGTAAAATCCTAACCCACATTTTCTGAACTCACAATTGTACGCCCTATTCACCCCCACCCAACCCCCTCCCCCCACCCCGATTTGGTCATATTTTAATCCCTTAAAAATGGGGGCCAATCTAGCCAATTTAAAAATCAATAGTGTCAGTTGGCCAGTAAAATCCTAACCCCCATTTTCTGAACCCACAATTGTACGCCCTATTCCCCCCCCCCCCACCCCCCCCCCCCACCCCGATTTGGTCATATTTTAATCCCTTAAAAAATGGTAAGCGGTCCTAAAATATCCTTGTGATGTCAATATTTATTATTTTCTTAGGATTTTAAGCAATATACATGTGTTGGTTTGCATTCTCTATAGCAGACATATAGCTGTGGTGTAATGTCTTGCAGGGCACTTTGTATTCTCTATAGCAGTCAGATAGCCTTGGGGTAACGTTGTCTTTATCACTTTGTAAAATAAATTCACACATGTTATTTAAGACATTTTATAAGTTATTTTTGTTTTAAACGATGACTTCATCAACATGTGGGGAACTGTGGCCAAAGTCACGCCTGACTATTTTTTTGTATTATTGACATCCATGTAATACCACTGTTGGGAGTTTCTCTTTATCAAATCACTCGACCATAATGTTAGAATAATTTACTCAATACTTTATAAGTGCCTGGTTGAAGAGTGGCGTAGCGTAGTACTCAATAATGTATATATGTTGATGTAAAGTGGTGTATTGTGTTATTCAAAAATTAATATAGAGATTTTTGAGTGTTTTACAATAAAATAAGTCCTGCCTTTGAATAGGTAGATTCTCAATGATATGTCAAAGTACATAAGTTATATTGTAAGATACTACAAATTGACGAATAGTTATGTTAATTTAATTGTAATGTAATCATGGGATGTTTACAATAAATGTTATAAAAACAACTAATATTTTAACGGTACATTAACAAAGCAGAAGTTGATGCATTGCTGTCTTCATTTTCGGAAAGCTACTTATAAAATAGATTATCCCTCCCCCCCTCCCGAACACTCCAAGAAAAAAGACATCCCTGAAACCGTTCAAGTTTCCATTCATAATAAAATTTTTCATAAATTCGTCTACATACTCCAATATGTTACAATCTAACAACTAACCGGACGATATAGCCAACACCTTACCAACTACTATCACACCTGACAACATGCACCCCACCAATAGACAACGTAACAACTGCTACCACACCCTAAAGTTTACCCCTTAACAGTAAACATACCCCACAACTTAACAACTGCTACCACACCCTAAAGTTTACACCTTAACATTAAACATACCCCACAACTTAACAACTGCTACCACACCCTAAAACCTACCCCCCCCCAACCAGTAGATATACCCCACACTAAACCACATATTCCAACATCAGCAGACGTAACCCTGATTCATACAAACTATGCGCACATCAGAAATTACCACACTCACAACAAATGCTATCCTTATATCTGATTACCTTAATACCAAACTGCCCTCTTACCCTAAACAAATAATAAATGTGCGTGGTATTATGTCTGTAATGGCTAACTTAACCACACTGACCACCTAAACACATAAGAAAAGGAAATAGGATTTTACGAAACATAACATTCCCGATAACTTCGCTCAATGAGATTCTAAATACAAAGAAATTGTGCATGCGTTGCGTAATATTTTCGTTTTGTTCTTCTGAAATAGTTGGTGAAATAAAAATACGGTTTTAAAGCTGGTGTGTCATTAGAGAATTAATCAGTGGCGAGCAAATGAATGTAGTTGTGAGGATTGGAGTGTGGCTAAGAACTCAATGGATTACACAGACATAACAACCCTTCTTTGACCTATACCCACGTGATAGTGTTGGCTACTGAACAAGACCAAACCCATTCGCCAATAAATATTTCAGGAGTCTATCACGTTCATGAAAATGCCAATTATTTTACAGACACATATGATAATGTTATAGAGTTAACATCCCATTACATCTATATGAGTAGATATGTCATACCTGTCTTGTCTTGTGTGCAGGACAGTTCTTCTGGTAGGTGTAAGATGGTATTTTGTGGTAAAAGTGAACTAGTGTGTGGGTAGGTCTTTAAATATTGGGTTAGGTCTTTGAGTGTGGGGGTAGGTCTTTGTGTGTGGGGGTTAAAATTCGCTTGTGGTTAAATATTTGAGTGTTGTCTAGGGTGTATGAATCTCACCTGGCCCAGTCCCACACTTCCAACTGGCGGCTTCTCTCACATAAAAACACTAGGTTCAGTGTAACTATACAATACTTAATTGCATGCTATACACAATAGAATATGGCGTGTGGAATTTACATCAGTAAAACTACCAACTATCCACTCGGCTAGCACAACTAACAACTAACTAACTTTTGACACCGTGTCTCTCTCTCTCCTAGCACAACTAACAACTAACTAACTTTTGACACCGTGTCTCTCTCTCTCCTAGCACAACTAAAAACTAACTAACTTTTGACACCGTGTCTCTCTCTCTCCTAGCTCTACTAACAACTAACTAACTCTTGACACCGTGTCTCTCTCTCTCTCCTAGCTCTACTAACAACTAACTAACTCTTGACCCCTGTCTCTCTCTCTCCTAGCACTGCTAACAACTAACTAACTTTTGACCCCCCGTGTCTCTCTCTCCTAGCACTACTAACAACCACCTAACTCTCGACACCCGTGTCTCTCTCTCCTAGCACTACTAACAACTAACTAACTCTTGACACCCGTGTCTCTCTCTCCTAGCACTACTAACAACTAACTAACTCTTGACCCCGTGTCTCTCTCTACTAGCACTACTAACAACAAACTAACTCTTGACCCCGTGTCTCTCTCTCCTAGCACAACTAACAACAAACTAACTCTTGACACCCGTGTCTCTCTCTCCTAGCACTACTAACAACTAACTAACTCTTGACCCCCGTGTCTCTCTCTACTAGTACAACTAACAACAAACTAACTCTTGACCCCCCGTGTCTCTCTCTCCTAGCACTACTAACAACTAACTAACTCTTGACCCCCTTGTCTCTCTCTCCTAGCACTACTAACAACTAACTAACTCTTGACCCCCGTGTCTCTCTCTCACCTAGCACTACTAACAACTAACTAACTCTTGACACCCGTGTCTCTTTCTCCTAGCACTACTAACAACTAACTAACTCTTGACCCCCGTGTCTCTCTCTCACCTAGCACTACAAAAAAATAACTAACTGTTGACCCCCGTCTCTCTCTCTCCTAGCACTACTAACAACAAACTAACTCTTGACCCCTGTGTCTCTCTCTCCTAGCACAACTAACAGCCAACAAACTCTTGACCTCCGTGACTCACTCTCCTAGCACTACTAACAAATAACTAACTCTTGACATCCCTGTCTCTATCTCCTAGCCCTACTAACAACCAACTAACTCTTCACCCCCGTGTCTCTCTCTCCTAGCACAACTAACAACCAACTAACTCTTGACCCCGTGTCTCTCTCTCCTAGCACTACTAACAACTAACTAACTCTTGACCCCCATGTCTCTCTCTCCTAGCACTACTAACAACTAAATAACTCTTGACCTCCGTGTCTCTCTCTCACCTAGCACTACTAACAACTAACTAACTCTTGACCCCCGTGTCTCTCTCTCCTAGCACTACTAGCAACTAACTAACTCTTGACCCCCGTGTCTCTCTCTCACCTAGCACTACTAACTACAAACTAACTCTTGACCGTGTGTCTCTCTCTCTCTTAGCACTAATAACAACTAACTAACTCTTGACCCCCGTGTCTCTCTCTCACCTAGCACTACTAACAGCTAACTAACTCTTGACCCCCCCGTGTCTCTCTCTCCTAGCACTACTAACAACTCACCCTCTTACTCACTCACTCTTGACCCCCGTGTCTCTCTCTCTCCTAGCACTACTATCTACAAACTCACTCTTGACCGTGTGTCTCTCTCTCTCTTAGCACTAATAACAACTAACTAACTCTTGACCCCCGTGTCTCTCTCTCACCTAGCACTACTAACAACTAACTAACTCTTGACCCCCCCGTGTCTCTCTCTCCTAGCACTACTAACAACTAACCATCTTTTGACCCCCCGTGTCTCTCTCTCCTAGCACTACTAACAACCAACTAACTCTTGACACCCGTGTCTCTCTCTCCTAGCACTACTAACATCTAACTAAATCTTGACCCCCGTATCTCTCTCCCCTAGCACTACTAACAACAAACTAACTCTTGACCCCGTGTCTCTCTCTCACCTAGCACTAGTAACAACTAACTAACTCTTGACCCCCGTGTCTCTCTCTCCTAGCACTACTAACAACTAATTAACTCTTGGCCCCCGTGTATCTCTCTCACCTAGCACTACTAACAACTAACTAACTCTTGACCCCCGTGTTACTCTCTCCTAGCACTACTAACAACTAACTAACTCTTGACCCCCGTGTCTCTCTCTCCTAGCACTACTAACAACTAACTAACTCTTGACCCCGTGTCTCTCTCTCACCTAGCACTAGTAACAACTAACTAACTCTTGACCCCCGTGTCTCTCTCTCCTAGCACTACTAACCACTAATTAACTCTTGACCCCCGTGTCTCTCTCTCACCTAGCACTACTAACAACTAACTAACTCTTGACCCCGTTGTCTCTCTCTCCTAGCACTACTAACAACTAACTAACTCTTGACCCCCGTGTCTCTCTCTCACCTAGCACTACTAACAACTAACTAACTCTTGACCCCCGTGTCTCTCTCTCCTAGCTCTACTAACAACTAACTACATTTTGACCCCCCGTGTCTCTCTCTGTCTCCTAGCACAACTAACAGCCAAAGAACTTTTGACCTCCGTGACTCACTCTCGTAGCACTACTAACAAATAACTAACTCTTGACATTCCTGTCTCTATCTCCTAGCCCTACTAACAACCAACAAACTCTTGACCCCCGTGTCTCTCTCTCCTAGCACAACTAACAAACAACTAACTCTTGACCCCGTGTCTCTCTCTCCTAGCACTACTAACAGCCAACTAACTCTTGACCCCGTGTCTCTATCTCCTAGCACAACAAACAACCAACTAACTCTTGACCACCGTGTCTCTCTCTCCTAGCACTACTAACAACAACTTACTCTTGACCTCCGTGTCTCTATCTCCTAGCACTACAAACAACCAATTAACTCTTGACCCCCGTGTCTCTCTCTCCTATCACTACTAACAACCAACAAACTCTTCTACCCAATGTCTCTCTCTCCTAGCACTACTAAAACCAACTATTTCTTGACCCCTAGTCTCTCTCTCCAAGATCTACTAACAACCAACTAACTCTTAACACCATGTCCCTCTATCTCTCCAAGCACTACTAAAAACCAAATAACTCTTGACCCCCGTGTTACTCTCTCTCCTAGCAAAACTAACAACAAAACAAACTTTTGACCCCGTGTCTCTCTCTCTACTAGCACTACAAACAACTAACTAACTCTTGACACCCGTGTCTCTCTCTCTCTCTCTCCTAGCACAACTAACAACCAACTAACTAACTCTTAAACCAAGTGTCTCTCTCTACTAGCGCTACTAGCAACCAACTAACTCTTGACCCCCGTGTCTCTGTCTCTCTCCTAGCACTACTACCAACCAACTGACTTTTGATCCCCGTGTCTCTCTCTCCTAGCACTACTAAAAACAAACTAACTCTTGACCCCCGTGTCTCTCTCTCCTAGTACTACTAACAACCAACTAACTCTTGACCCCCGTGTCTCTCTCTCTCTCCAACCACTACTTACAACCAACTAACTCTTGACCCCCAAAGTCTCTCTCTCCTAGCACTACTAACAACCAACTATCTCTTGACACCTTGTCTCTCTCTCTCCTAGCACTACTAACAACCAACCAACTCTTGACCCCCGTGTCTCTCTCGCCTAGCACTACTAACAACCAACTGACTCTTGACCCCCTTCTCTCTCTCTCCTAGCACAACTAACAACCAACTAACTCTCGACCCCCGTCTCTCTCTCTCGCCTAGCACTACTAACAACCAACTAACTCTTGACCCCCGTGTATCTCTCTCGCCTAGCTTTACTAACAACTAACTAACTCTTGACCCCCGTGTCTCTCTCTCCTAGCACTACTAACAACTAACTCTTGACCCCCGTGTCTCTCTCTCACCTAGCACTACTAACAACTAACTAACTCTTGACCCCCGTGTCTCTCTCTCCTAGCACTACTAACAACTAACTAACTCTTGACCCCCGTGTCTCTCTCTCACCTAGCACTACTAATAACTAACTAACTCTTGACCCCCGTGTCTCTCTCTCACCTAGCACTACTTACAACTAACTAACTCTTGACACCCGTGTCTCTCTCTCCTAGCACTACTAACAACTAACTAACTCTTGACCCCCTTGTCTCTCTCTCACCTAGCACTACTAACAACTAACTAACTCTTGACCCCCGTGTCTCTCTCTCTCCTAGCACTACTAACAACAAACTAACACTTGACCCCCTTGTCTCTCTCTCCTAGCACTTCTAACAACTAACTACCTTTTGACCCCCCGTGTCTCTCTCTCTACTAGCACTACAAACAACTAACTAACTCTTGACCCCCGTGTCTCTCTCTCTCTCTCCTAGCACACCTAACAACCAACTAACTCTTAAACCAAGTGTCTCTCTCTACTAGCGCTACTAGCAACCAACTAACTCTTGACTCCCGTGTCTCTCTCTCTCCTAGCACTCCTAACAACCATCTAACTTTTGACCCCGGTGTCTCTCTCTCCTAGCACTACTAACAACCAACTAATTTTTGACCCCCAATGTATCTCTCTCCTAGCACTACTAACAACCAACTAACTCTTGACCCCCGTTTCTCTCTCTCGCCTAGCACTACTAACAACCAACTAACTCTTGACCCCCAATGTCTCTCTCTCCTAGCACTACTAACAACCAACTATCTCTTGACACCTTGTCTCTCTCTCTCCTAGCACTACTAACAACCAACCAACTCTTGACCCCCGTGTCTCTCTCTCCTAGCACTACTAACAACCAACTAACTCTTGACCCCGTTTCTCTCTCTCGCCTAGCACTACTAACAACCAACTAACTCTTGACTCCATGGTCTCTCTCTCCTAGCACAACTAACAACCAACTAACTCTCGACCCCCGTGTCTCTCTCTCGCCTAGCACAACTAACAACCAACTAACTCTCGACCCCCGTGTATCTCTCTCGCCTAGCACTACTAACAACCAACTAACTCTTGACCCCCGTGTATCTCTCTCGCCTAGCACTACTAACAACTAACTAACTCTTGAACCCCAATGTCTCTCTTTCCTAGCACAACTAACAACCAACTAATTTTTGACCCCCAATGTCTCTCTCTCCTAGCACAACTAACAACCAACTAACTCTTGACCGTCAATGTCTCTCTCTCCTAGCACAACTAACAACCAACTAACTCTTGACCCCCAATGTCTCTCTCTCCTAGCACAACTAACAACCAACTAACTCTTGACCCCCAATGTCTCTCTCTCCTAGCACAACTAACAACCAACTAACTCTTGACCCCCTTGTCTCTCTCTCCTAGCACAACTAACAACCAACTATCTCTTGACCCCCAATGTCTCTCTCTCCTTACACAACTAACACCCAACTAACACACAGCCTTCTTATATCCCTACAACACTTCCAGCATACACTAATGTTCCACACCACGGACTTACTTCACGCTCTGACCTCACTATCAACAACTCCCCCTAACCAACATTCACAACAATCTAGTTCATAACACATGCATTAAGTTGAAGTGAGGCCTACATCAAGTTGAAGTGAGGCCTACATCAAGTTGAAGTAGGCATAAATCAAGTTGAAGTGAGGAACACATCAAGTTGAAGTGAGGCCTACATCAAGTTGAAGTGAGGAGAACATCAAGCTGAAGTAGGCATAAATCAAGTTGTACTGAGGCAATAATCAAGTTGAAGTGAGGCCTACATCAAGTTGAAGTGAGGC